>CATIWQ010168009.1:0-26832 GCA_949673415.1 Euphorbia schlechtendalii | reverse complement strand
TATATGTATGTATGTATGTATGTATGTATGTATGTATGTATGTATGTATGTATGTATGTATGTATGTATGTATGTATGTATGTATGTATGTATATATGTATGTGTGTGTGTGTGTATATATATATATACAAGTTTATATATACCTATATTTCCGAATAATCCAATTTAATTATTTTGGACCCTTAAAAATATGATAAGCCCTTAAATTTTCTATGGTCCTAAATATTTATTTAGGATCCCAAAAATTATTTTTAACGAGTAGAACTCCCATTTTAAGATCATCGAACGGTCGAAAACTATGTAATCCAAGGATAAAAATCTCGAAAAGCCGTCATCATTGAACGTGCGAGCTGGTTCAAAATCCGGTGCTCACAGTGCCTTTCCATTGTAGATGAGGATCAATCTTTGCATCCAATCAAAATGAAGTGATGCAATTTTTCGCCAATGGACACGACTCTTTGTTTGGATAGACGCAACCCTTCGTACTCTATAAATAGGGTTCAAATTCAATCATTTTCGCAGGCAAAGAATTTGGATTCGTAGTGTGATACATGTTAGACGTTTATGTATAGATAGAAAGTAGAAATTATATAGATTTCGCTAGTCAAAGTCTTAGCGAGAAAAATGTATAAAAGATTTGATTCCTATTTCGATCACTATATTTCTACACAAATACGATCATTTGTTGTATGAGTGTAATTGCAAAGCACTTATCAATAAAAGTTTTCGTTCTTCAACATTCTTTTATTCGAGATTCACAAAGAATAGCATCCTAGCGGAGGTTCTGTACGAGTCAAGATCGAATTCAAAGTAGACGCAGTACTTGCGGGAATTGACGACTCCCATTAAAGAGTGGATACGGTTTTATCAAATTTCACTTTCAGTTGCATACCTTACAACTTTACTTTGTTTTCTGCTTATACTTTCTATTTCAAAGTTTATGATATGCTTATGTGTCATAACGAGTAATTCGTTTTGCGTCATTTATATTAATCAAGTTATATGTTTTTGAGTTAACTTTAGGAGTGATTTCGGGGTTAATAAGATTTTTTATAATCATTAGATCTATGATTATAACGCTATTTAGTGAGCCAACATTTTTGGAGTGGTAACTTGCTAAATATGGCTATGTGAGAGCGACCCGTACTAAGCATAGTATTATAGTTATCCAGGTTCTTATAAGTGTCATAATTCATTTACCCTAAACTTAGAAAAGTCGTCTCATGTGTTGCTTTGTGGTGAATTATTGAATATTAGGACATCTAGAACCTTATTTGTTGAAGTTATCTAGTGTACGAAATACTCTTGAGGATTTTGCATGTTTTTCTCTGCTAAACTTGTTCTTAGGGAATATCTATATATTTTCCATTTTTTTCTAGTCTGTTAATACATTTATCCATTCATCCATCTATCATCCAAATCCCTCTAGTAAAAATTCACTATTTTCGTTTACCCCGTAACTCTAGTTGGTCTTTAAAACCGATTTCCTTCCCTGTGGGATCGATATCTTTTAAAACTACATCAAAATTGTATACGTGCAGTGGTCACCATTTTTTCTCTTTTGATAAGTGGCATTGACAACACCTGTTCGTATTTTGAACTTTTATCTTATCAGTACAAAAGTGGGGAACAAGGTTTTTGGCTTCATCACCAAATATAAGCCCTCAAAATAAGTAGAGTCAAAACCTTGCGATCAGGTAGCAAGTTTCTCATTCTTCTTGGAGAACCTCTTGAATCTGTCCTTCTTCGCCTTAGGACACCTAAATTGGATATGGCCTTTCTCACCATAGCCAAAGCATTTGATATCTTTGTTGTGCTCCTTCTTAGGTCCTTCCTCAGCTCTACGCTGGTGCTGAGTTGACTTGATTTTAGCGGGAAAATTCTTTTTGTTGAGCTTCCCATCCTTCTTAATGAAGTGTTTGAAACGCTTGGTTAGAAGGGGCATTTGCTCATCAGAGTTGCAGCTAGTTGACTCATCAGATGAATTAACTTTCAAGATAATGGCTTTTCCCTCTCTCTCCTTGCCTCAACTCCTCTTGAAATCATCAGAATACTTCCTTAGAGACATCTCATGAGTCAGCAAGGTGCCTATCAGCTCATCATAGCTGTAGGTCTTCAGGTCATGATCCTCCTTGATAGCTCTCTTCTTAGAGTCTCACTCTAGAGTAAGAGTGCGCAGAATCTTCTTTACAAGCTCCTCTTCAATGAACTCCTTCCCCAATCTCTTCATTTCATTAACGGTGTCAATGAACCTGGTATTCATGCTTTGAATACCCTCGCCAGCGCCCATGGAGAACATCTCATACTCCCTCATCATGAGATTAATCTTTGACTCCTTGACCTTGTTGGTCACCTCATAGGTAATCTCCAGTTTCTTCCAGATTTCTTTTGCTTTCTTGCATCCTAAGACCTTGTTGAACTTAGTAAGATCTAGCGCATAGTGTAAGTAGTTAATGGTTGCAGCATTCTTCTTAAGAAGCCTCAGATCAGCATCGTCGTAGTCCTCTGAATCTATTGGGACACGAATTCTGTTCCTCACAACTATGGGAACTCTGGGGCCAAGTTGAATAGTGAGTCAAGCATGAATGCTTTGTGACTGGATGAAGTTTTTCATGCTATTTCTGCAAAATGTGTAATGATTACCATCAAACAAGGGTGGTCACTTTACAGACATTCCCTCCTTAAGGAGAACTGCCTTACCAGAATCTGAACTGTAATTGTTATAAGCCATTTATGGATCTTGACTCAAAGATGATTAGTCTAAAAGTTGAGCAACTACTCTGATACCACCTATTGGTCCTTAGACAGCTTGTAAACAACCGCAGAGGGGGGTGAATGTGAATCTTGGTTACTTTTTATAATTTATGAAAATTTCTTTCACCAAGTTAAGTTTTTATATGCGTGCTGAGTTGCAATATAAAAATTGTATAAACTGCTCAGCTTCGCTGGCTCAGTTTATCTACAATTTGTTGCTGAGTACTCGACTCATCTTAAGATTGGTTTTTCAAGAAAATCACAGAACAAAGATAAAATGATGTATGACCAAGACACAGTAAAAGCTAAAAGCACAAGTTCAGAACTTCAACACCTGAATTTTATCCTGGTTCGGTCCGAGCCTATCTCCAATCCCCGAATACCTTTTATGAGCTTTAATCCACTAGTTCGTTCCTTACTTAGGCCGAGTAGCCTTTACAGTGGGTAGATACACTTTTACAGAAAGTACCTTCCTTTCGAACTACCACTCAACTCGATTTGGGTACCATTCCCAAACTGACACTCAGATTTGAATAACAGATTGCGAAATGAATTCAACTTATAAAAATGTTGAATCCTTACAATGTTAAATCTAATTTTTTCTCTACATTACAAATAGATTTGGAATTGATGTTTGTTAATTGCTTGAGTTTGGAATTTCTTGAAGCTGTGAGTAATTTCACAGAGTTTCAACTCTAAAAGAAATTCGAGGTGATTAACCAAGTTTGAACATCTGTTTCAGTCTTCTATTTATACTTGAAGCTTTGCGAAGTAGCCGTTCCAAACTTTTCAAGGTCGTTGATCTACAAATTCTCTTCTCTTCATATCTTTCAAATCTTTCCATTGAAGATAGATTCTAGGACGTTTAGAGATAGAAATTTGAAAATTGAGGCGTGATAAAATTCCATTGATAAAATCTCATTTGTCATCAAGCAATTCCGTTTGCGAGAGGCGCGCGAGAATGCAACGTGGAATCTTTAGATTGGTTGACATTGCTGACATTGGTAGAGTCGCGCGGAGACACTGAGAAACGGTGCATGTCAAAAATTCATTTTTCCTTGGACTGTAGTGAGGGAATCCTGACATTCAGTACTGACAACTTTTGTCTTGTGAGGACCACCGGAAATCTTGTTTAATTTCAGCGCTTTTTAACCTGAAAAGCAACTAAAGAATATTCCATCTCTCATAGAATTCGTTAGTAGCACATGTGTCATTTAATTCTCTAAGTGTCAAAGGAAACAGTTTTTAATGAATAAAAGCTAACTCAGCACAGTTGAGTTGATATACTTCTAAACTAAGTAGTACTCAACACAGACTCAGCTTTTCCTACTCTAAGTCGTAACTTAATTAATTACTCAGCAAAATTGAGTTTTTTCCCTTCAACAAACTCAAGTCAACTTCATTAATTAAGAGTATACTTAGTGCTTAATTAATTTCACTATCCTAGTCAGTTTGTTATTTCCAAAACATTAAAGTACTATGGGGTACTATTAACTTGGGTTCAACAATTTGCTTTTTGATTGCTTGAGGAATTTCAAATGATGAGATGCTTTCAATAGAGTTTCAACTCTTTAGAAATTCAAGTTGATTCATCAAGTTGAAACTGGTATCTTTAATCTCTATTTATAGGCGTAGATTCTGAAAATAGTCATTGCATTTTATCTTTTGAACTTGGACTTCAATTTCTCTTCTCTTTAAGTCTTCAAATTTCTTCCCATTGTGAGACAGGCTGGAATCTATCAGAGATAGGAGATTTGAATGTTGCAGTAGGAGATTAATCTATTGATTAATTTCTCGCCAAGGTTTGATCCTCAAGGTTGAATCTGTTTTACTAGAGAGAGCGTGAGATGAAATGTGGAGTCTTCTAATTGGATTGAAATATTCATGTTGCAGATTTGCTCGATGTTTGTGAAATGTGGCAAAGTGTAGATTCTTGGACTTTAGTGATTACATGCCAACATTCTGTACTGACACCTTTTTGCTTTTGGGATCATTTTAATATTCTTTTGTTTTTAGCTCTAAATCAGTTTTGAAACCTGAAACGCATCAAACTAAAATATTTTGTCTTAACATAATGGTTAGTAAAGCATAAGGCATTTGTAGCTCAACGCAACTTTAGTAAAGTAAGCTTAGATTGAGTAACATCTGAATAAATTCCCAAGCTAGGTTGCTTTGCTTTTCATAAGAACTCAACACAATAACTAAAGTTTTCCTAAGTCATAACTTCATAAAGTTTCAGTCAACCTGTTGAGTTAGTTTCCCTATACTAAACTCATGCTTAACTACTTAATTAAGAGTCTACTTAGTACCTAATTAATTTTGCTTAACCCAAGTAATTTGTAATTCCAAAACTCAAGATACTGTGAGGTATCATTAAGTTGAGTTCAACCACTTAAAATAAAAAAATTATATGGTACATTTTATGTCATATTTTTTATAATATATTTCAATTTTACATAAATAAAGGCTTAATGCATCGGGAGGTGCTCCAAGTTGTCCAAAAAACTTGTTGTCCCTCTGAACTTTCAAAGTGACCTCATAGCTACCTTAACTTTCAAAAAGTGCACAACTTTGCTCCCTGAACGTCACGTGTCAGTTTTATATTGGAGAGAGAAAATAAAAAAATACATTTTTGAAAAGTCAACCCATCAGAAGTTGACACATGACGTTCAGGGATCAAAGTGGTTTAATTTTTAAAAGTTGAGCTACCTACGGGGTCACTTTAAAAGTTCAGTGGGGTAGCAGGTTTTTTTGGGACAGCTTGGGACACCTCATGATACATTGGGCTTGAAAAATTATCTATTATGATTTGTTTCTTAACCTTGATTTGTTTCTTATTTCACCTACAGTACTTGAAATGACATGGCCAACTTTGTTTATAATAATATGTAACTTACTTCGCAAAGCATGTTTAATATGTAGGAGGAGACTCGTGTTTCACTCAACACATGCTCAGTTGGTAATTAATGTTTTTGTTTTTTATATAACAAATTAAAAGGAAGGATTAAACCAAATAGTTATTAGTATTTTAGAGTAATTGGATCGACAAGTTGACCAATGCGATCGTAATATTTCATCGAACAAGTCAGGAGAGTGTGAAGTGCACGTTTGTTCTAGTTTTATCATGATATTTAGATTTCGATGGTCCAAAGGCAGTGCCCCCAGTAGCGAGGTCAAAGGGGCAGCAGCCCCTGGTGGTATCTGGGGAAAGCACCCCGGGCTGGGGTCATTAACAATCTTTGGATAGAATTGTTATAAAAGCTGGTGCATTGGTAAGAATTACGTACGGTTCATATTTTCAATACAAGAAATATACATTCTAGTTCTTAATTTTTTTCTGATTTTATCCCATTGAAGAAATTGATAACAGCTCAAATTAAGTTTCAATCTTAAAGTGTTTATCACGATTTTTAGATTTATTCGAGTATTCACCAATAATAATTACAATGAGAAAGAAAAAATTTCGAAAGAGAAAGTAGACTTTTAATACTGATACATATATTACCCTCAAATTTGTAAGGGATGTTGACAAAGTCGTAATACTAGATACATACCACGATTTAGAAATATTTTCCTCGATATAGTTTCATGATATTAATTCAGTTGGTATTAAACAATGTTTTTTGTTGAAAGAAAATTTGAAGAAAATTTGATAGAAAATAGGAATTGACCATGCATTATCTTCACCCTTTTGCTAAGGAAGAAGCCAAGGCAGCATCAAAGACAGATCTTCTCACTTGTGGAAGATAGAGAATATAGCAAGTGTGTCGGAAGAGGTTGCATTTTTTTAAAGTACGAAGTTACTTGACTGAAAGGCAAGGAAGAAAACTTGAGTTTAGTTGCTTTCGAGCCAATTTGGCTGTGCTTTCCCAAGCTGCTTTTCCGAAAAGTTTCATTTTCAAGCTTTTCCTATAAACAGCAGATTTGATTCAGAAAAAAACAAGTCAGAGAGTTCCTAATTAAATAGTATGAATTATTAAAATGTGTTGTTTAAAGTCAAAATATGTAGTTATATAAAAAGTTTGTGAGAGTAACTTATTGGGATAACAACTTGAAAAGCAATAACAAACAGACCCTTCGTGATTTTGAACAAGCCGGAAATTATCTTAAGTAGCTTGACCAACTGGGGGAGATTCACAATTTTCTTCTCTACTCTCAAACTGCCGGAATCGAACAATGTTTTAAAGTTAACAAAGTAGGGCTTTCCATAAAAATTCATTAATTTGAATTAATTTTAAAATTTTAATACCAAAATGTAGTAAAAATTATATAAAATAAGAAAATATGTAAATCCAAAACATGCTTAGATCCAGGAGGTTACGGCTACTCCTAGTATCGAGTCTACCTACTTTTGGTTTTCATTGATTAAAATACACTCAGTTTAATAGCCATATATACAATCCACTATATCTCATTAGTTCAAATTATATAAAATTGGTATTACAAGGGCAATTGATTCCCACATGTTATAATCATTCCCCATTTTGGGATTAAGTAAAATATCATTATTTTTTGAGGAATTGAATAAAATAACATTATTTTTTGCTTTTTATTGTTTTTAATTTTTTTGTTATTTTTGTTGAACCCTAGTTAATAGTACTCCACAGTACTTAAAACGTTTTGGAAATAACAAACTGACTAAAATAGTGAAATTAATTAAGAACTAAGTATACTCTTAACTCATGATGTTTACTCGAATTTGTTTAAGGGAAAAGCAACTCAGTTTACTCAGTAATTAATTAAGCTGAGTTGAGCTGAGTATTACGTAGTTTATAAGATATTTACTCAGCTATGTTAAGTTAGCTTTTTTAATATAAAAAGTTGTGTTCTCTTGACACTTGGAGAAATATTTGGCACTTGTGCTACTAATGGTTTATGTGATAAACGAAATATACCTTTGATGCTTTTCAGGAGAAAAAGTAATGAAATTAAAGAAGAAATTCCAGTGGTCCTCATGAGACAAACATGTCAATATGGAATGTTGGAGATTCCTCACTAAAGTCCAAGACAAAAGGAATCATCTGACATGCGTCGTTTCTCAGTATCTCTGCGCAACTCTGCAATGTCAGCAAGTCAAAGAATGGCAAAATTTTACGTTGCAACTTGCACGCCTCTCTATCAGAATGGATTTCTTGAAGACAAACGAGTTTTTGACAACAGATTAATATCGCGCTTCAACATTCGAAATCTCTATCTCTAAACGTCTTGGAATTTGTCTCCAACGGGAAAATTCGAAAGATTTGAAGAGAAGAGATATTGAAGAGCTGTCAGGATGAGAAGTTTGCAATGACTAATTCCAAAACCTTCAACTATAAATAGAAGATTGGAGCAGATGTTCAAACTTGGTGAATCACCTTGAATTTCCTCAAGAGCTGAAACTCTGTCAAATACTCACAGCTTCAAGAAATTCCAAATCAAGCAATAAGCAAACATTCATTGTCTAAATCTATTTGTAATAGAGAGAGAATAGCACTTAAGATTTAACATTGTAAAGGATTCAACATTCTATAATTTGAACTCATTAGTTCACAATTTCTTTAGAAATTTGAGTGAAATTTTAGGAAGGGTACCCAAATTGTGGATTGAGTGGTAGTTAGAAAGAAAAATACTTTTTGTAATTATTTCTACCCGTTGTAAAGGCTTCTCCGCCTAAGGAAGGAATGAAATGACTAGTGGATTAAAGCTCAAAAAGGAATCCGGGGACTGGAGTAGGCTAAGGGCCGAACTAGGATAAAATCTCAGGTGTTGAAGTTTTAACCTTACTTGTGCCTTTATCGCGTTTCTCATTTATCATTCTATCTCTGCTATTTTATCATTTTTCTTGAAAATCCAATCCGAGCTGAGTAAAGTACTCAGCGGTAATTGAAGATAAATTGTACCAGCAAAGTTGAGTAGTTTATAGTTTTTATACCCAACTCAACACGCATATAAAAACTGAACTTGGTAAATATTTTATAAAATCCAAAAAGTAACCAAGAACTGCATTCACCCCCCCTATGTTGTTTAATTAAGCCGTTTTGGACTAACAAGTGGTATTAGAGCAGTGCTCAACTTATAGACTAATCATCTTTGAGTTAAATATCCACAAATGGCTTACAACAGCTTCAATTCTAGCTTAAGACAGACAGTGTTCCTGAAGGTGGGAATGTCTATAACCAGGCCAGCGTTGTTCGACGATAATCATTACACATTTTGGAAAAATGCATGAAAAATTTTATTCAATCTCAAATAATGGCTCGCTATCGAGCTTAGCCTGCGAATTCATACTGTGGTTAGGAATGGGCAACATGTTCTAGTAGATCCAGAGGATTATGATGACGCTGACTTAAGGCTTCTAAAATAAAATGCCACAACAATCAATTACTTACACTGTACACTAGATCTTACTGAATTTAACAAGGTCTTGGGCTACGAGATAATATAGGAAATCTGGAAGAAGTTGGAGATTACCTATGAGGGGACTGACAAGGTCAAGAAGTCCAAGATCAACCTCATGTTGAGAGAGTATGGATGTTCTAGATGGGCGATAGTGAGGGTATTCAAGCCATGAATACCAGGTTCATTAACATCATTAATGAATTGAAGAGGCTTGGCAAGGAATTCACTAAAGAGGTTCTGGTGAAGAAGCTTCTTCACACTCTTACCCTAGAGTGGGATGCCAAGAAGAGCATAATCAAGGAGGCTCATGATCATAAGACCTACAACTATGATGAGCTGATAGGCACCTTACTGACTTAAGAGATGATTCTGAGGAAATATACCGATGACTCCAAAAGGAGTAAAGGCAATGAGAGAGAGGGCAAAGCCATTGTCGTGAAAGCTGATTCCTTTGATGAATCCACAAGCTAGGATTTTGGTGAGCAAATGGCCCTTCTAACCAGGCGTTTCAAACGCTTCATGAAGAAGGATGGGAAGTTCAACAAGAAGAAGTTTCCTGCTAAAATAAAGTCATCTCAACATAAAGGACTCAAGAAGGAACACAGAAAAGATATCAAATGCTTTGGCTATGGAGAAAAATGTCATATCTAGTCGAGCTATCCAAAGATAAAGAAGGACAGATAAAAGAAGTTGTTCGCTAAGAAGAATGAGGCACTTGCTGCCACTTGGAGCGATTCAGAAGAATCTTTATTATCTGATAAAGAAGTAACTGATTCTGCCAACTTCTACTTGATGGCCATTGAGAATGATAGAGGTGATGGCTTAATAACTACTTTAAATAGAAGTCAAACCATTGTTGACTCTAAAGCTGAGCATAGTAAGGGAAAATCTCCTCAAACTGAGGTACAATATGAAATCCCTTTGTCTATTGAAGAGTTTGCCTAGGTACTCTTTGATGTTATGAAATTGACTAATAAGTTAGGAAAGAAAATCAAGGAGCTAGTGAAGAGAAGTGAAGATCATGAAGATACTATTGCTTCCTTATCTCTTGATATTCGCTTTCTTCAAGAAAAATTGAGTATCAGGAATCTAATGCAAGTAAGTTCACTAAACGATCAGATGAGTTGATTGCTGAGATAACAGCTTTAAAGAAGTATGGGTTCCTCCTCCAGCCAATAGTAAAACTTTGAATAACCAAACTCACAATTATAAGAGGAAGAATTCCTCTAAAAAGAAGAAAGCGAGCCAGCCCAAAGCAAAAATGATGTGTGGTTTTTGTGGAAAAGCTAGACATTTTATAGTTCTCTGTAGGCATAAAAATGGTTATTATGATGAGTTCAATTGGAGTAACTCAAGCATTACTAACAAGGGAGGACCTAGCTCAAGAGCATGGGTACCTAAGAAAAGGTAATTGTTTTGCAGGTGAGCCTTAGATCCGTTGATAACTCTAGAATATGGTATTTGGATTGTAGATGCTAAAGGCATATGATAGGAGATGAAAGTTAGTTCATCTCATTGGAGCGTAAAAGAAATGAAAGTGTCTGCTTCGAAGATAACCATAAAGGGAAGATTGTAGGCTCTGGCACTCTTGGTGTCTCTCCTTCAATCGAAGAGGTTTCTCTGGTCAAAGGACTCAAGTTCAACTTGCTTAGTGTAGCCCAGCTTTGTGACAAAGGTAGAAAGGTTACATTCGACTCAGCAGGTTGCTTAGTTATTAACTATAAAACTGACTCAACTATTCTCTTTACTCTTAGAATCAATAATGTGTATATGATTCATTTATTCCCTGGATCCACAAATGTGTGTCTTGTTTGTAAGGAGGATAATTTGTGGCTTTGGCATAAAAGGTTGGGTTATATAAACATGAACATTCTGTCCAAACTAGCTAAAAAGCAATTAGTTGTGGGTTTACCCAGTATCAGCTTCAAAAAGGATGAATTATGCTTAGCTTGCCAACTAGATAAGCAGGTTAAGAAATCTTTTAAGTCAATTAATCACATAGTAACTAAGCGAATGTTGGAGCTCCTCCACCTGGATCTTTTTGGCCCAGTTCAGCCCATGAGCTTGGGTGCTAAGAGATTTTCACTAGTGGTTATGGATGACTTCACGAGATTCACTTGGGTAGTCTTGTTGAGTAGCAAAGATTAAACATATGAATCTTTTATCGTGCAGTATCCGGATAATGATTGATCTAGGAACTAAAATTAGTAGAATCTGAAGTGATCATGGACATGGATTCGAGAACTTTCATTTTGAAGAATTTTGCTCAGCATATGGTATTGACCACAACTTCTCTTCTCCTTATACCCCTCAACAAAATGGGGTTGTAGAAAGGAAGAATAGAACCATAGTTGAAATGGCTCAATCTATGTTGAGTGATAACAATCTACCAAAGTACTGTTGGGGAGAATCTGTTAACACAGCTGTTATATCTTGAATCAGGTTTTAATTCACCCAATTTTGGAGAAAACACCCTATGAGCTTTGGCAAGGAAGTAAGCCTAAGATTGGTCATCTTAGATCATTTTTCTGTAGGTGCTTTGTACTTAACACTAAGGAGCAATTAAGTAAGTTAGATTCTAAATGTGATGAAGGTATCTTTCTAGGATACTCAACTAACAGTAGGGCATATAAAATATATGTCAAGTGAAGGCCTATTAGAGGAGTCTATGCATGTGGATTTCAATGAAATAAACAATGCTGATAGATGTCCATCTGATGAAGATGAAGGAGTAACGCAACAAGAAAATTCGCTCAGCATGCCACTCTTTGTATTGCCCAACCTAATACAAGAACCTGACACTGAGGAAGTTAAAGAAGATGATGATCTCTCGATAACTTCAACGATGGTGAAGATCAACCTCCACCTCAGAAACCTATTGTAGATCCTCCAACTGCTGATCCGAGTCTACCAAGGGAGATTAGGACTCATCACAACCATCCACTCGATAGCATAGTTGATGATGTTCATAATCCAGTGATGACGCGAGGTCAGTAGTAAGATGATGTCATCCAGCTTTCATCTCATTGATTGAACCTAATAAGTTCGAAGATGCAAAAAGAGATGATTATTGGATGATCACAATGTAAGAGGAGCTTGATCAGTTTAAGCGCAATGATGTCTGGGATCTAGTTCCTAAGCCTAAAGGGAAATCAATTACGAAACCAAATGGGTCTTCAAGAATAAGCTTGATGCATATGGCTCTGTTGTCAAGAACAAGGTTAGGCTTGTTGCTCAAGGCTACAATCAGCAAGAAGGAATCGATTATGATGAGACTTATGCTCCTATAGCCCAGCTTGAAGCTATTTGAATTCTGTTTGCTTTTGCATCCCATATGAACTTTAAATTGTTTTAAATGGATGTTAAAAACGCATTCATGAATGGATACATTCAAGAAGAAGTCTATGTTTGCTAGCCTCTAGGCTTTCAAGATTCGAAGAATCCTGAGCATGTCTTCAAACAGAATAAAGATCTCTACGGATTGAAGAAAGCTCCAAGAGCTTGGTATGAGAGGCTGACTAATTTTCTTAACAACAAAGGCTATGAAAGAGGAAAGCATATACGACTTTGTTTATTAGGAAAAATAAAGATGATGTGTTTCTTATCCAAATTTATGTGGATGATATCATATTTGGAGCAACTGATGAGAAGCTGTGCAAGGAGTTCAGCAGGCAGCTGAAGAGCGAGTTTGAAATGTCAATGATGGGAGAGCTCAAATTTTTCCTTAGTCTTCAAATCAAGCAAACTGAAGATGGAATCTTCATCAATCAAGCAAAGTATGCCAAAGAAGTCCTGAAGAAGTTTGATATAGAGCATTTGAAGCCAATGTCTACTCCTATGGCCACTAATACTATCTTAAATAAAGATGAAGCTGAAAAACTTATAGATAGCAACTTCTACAGAGGAATCATAGGCTCTCTTCTTTATCTTATAACTAGTAGGCCTGACATACAGTATGTTGTGTGCTACTATGCTTGTTATCAAGTTGACCCCAGAGAATTACGTCTAGCAACTGTGAAGAGGATTCTCCAATATTTCCAAGGCTCTATTGAGGCAGGTTTGTGGTATCCCAATAGCTCAAATTCCACTCTATGAGGATTCACAGATGCTGACTATGGCAGAGACAAGCTTAATAGGAAAAGCAATACAAGAGTATGTCATTTCCTTGGAGATTACTTAGTCTCATGGTATATCAAGAAGCAAATTTCTATTGCGCTGAGTACAGCTGAGGCTGAGTACATGGTAGTAGAAAGTTATGTAGCACAACTGTTATGGATCAAGCAGCAATTGGAAGATTATGATATGAAGTCTAAGCGTCTTGAAGTTAAGTGTGATAAGAAGAGCCCAATTAACTTATCCAAGAATCCAATTCAGCATGGCAGGATGAAGCATGTCAACATTAGACATCACCTCATAAGGGATCATGTGCTAAGAGGAGATGTTCTTTCAAAGGAACAACGCGCTGACATATTCACCAAACCATTACCAAAGGAGCAATTCAATGTCCTAAGGCAGCTTATTGGTATGGCAAACCCCATGTGAAGAAGAAGAAGTAAGAAATTTGGCTAAGTGTTGAAGAGCAAGCCTTATTTCAGCAAAGGAGATAACACATGTCTAACTCTGCTTATATTTAAAAGTAACAAAATGAGATTCAGTTTCATGGTTAAAATCAAAAGCCCAAAATTTCAAAAGATGTGCTTTTGAATTGGAACCATTTTCTGCAAAACTCATAGATTTACTAAGGCAGTTGTTTTAGTATTCATCTCACCATTAATTCTAATCATGAGCTAAGGAAGTACTACGTATCTATGAGAGATAAAGAGGTCTATAAAAGCTGAAGGAGTTGAAGAGAGAGGTTACTTGCATCCTTGAATTCTAATTGATTTTCAGAAGCAAAGAACCCTAAAATCTTTTTCTCTCAAAATTCCTTTTCCTTCTTCTCAAATGGCGATTACTAAAACCACTTTCATACTTCAATCCACTTCAAAGAGAAGCCTCATAGTGAATGCTAAAGGAAAGGTTGAGAAAATCACTTTGCTTGAAGGAACTCTCTTCACCAAAGTTGATTGGGCATCCAATCTGGATTTTGGCCCGGTGTATGGAGTAGACTATGAGAGCCTTCTCAAAAATTGCATCATGCACATTATCATCAAGTAGCAAAAGTTAAGTCAATTTCTATAGTTGGAGGGACCAGCCATCCCAAGTCTCATCAGGGCTTTCTACTTAGATCTCTACACCATCAAGGCTTCAATGATCACCTGTTGGTGGAAATTGATGTAGACTCTTACCTGATTTGCTCAAGACTAATCGTGAGTCAAAATGCCTCACAAAGGCGCTCAGATCAGAAAAACTGGCAATGAGGACACCATTATCATTCTTAAGGATTGGGAACTCCCAGCTAACTATGTGTTAGGGGAGATTGCAGCATCAGGGATGAGCTGGATAGCTAAAGATTACCACAAGATGGTAGTCAAGCTACCGTTACCCAAGTCAAGGTCTGTTACTAGCTGCACCTACTTCGAGAGTTGTGTGGTCTACCATATGGTAGAGGGTAAGAGGCTTAACTAGGAAGTGGTGATTCTTCACCATATGACTAAGTTGACTACTATCTATCATTATGGTCATCTTACAACTGCTTTGATAATGGTAGTGAAAGAAGATGTTGCCTTGTATCTTGGAGGGTCGGGTGATACAGTAGTGCTACTAAAGAAAACCTTGGATTTACTACACTTCACAAAATTGTATCATGACCAAGTGCACACTAGGTATAACAAAGCACAAGAGAAGAGAAAACTCAAGTGTGTATCATCAGTATTGGTGTCGGATGTGCCTAAGGATGAGGAAGATGGTTTTATGTTTGATTTTGAGGGAGGCAGTGAAGGCATTAGCGATAATGTTTCTCTATCAGCTAAGCTAGAGCAAGTCACTGCTACTACAACCTCACCTAGGCCTAAAGCTACATCTTCAAAGGTCAAAAAGAGGAGCCCGTAAAAGACAAGAGTAGGAGATACGCCTGCCCAACCCCTAGCAAGACAAAGAAGACAGATGAAAGCCAAAAATCACACTCAAAGGGAAGCTAAGGTGAAGTAGCAGGGTGAGGAATAAGAAGATGCTATGGAGGCAGAGGGTATCAATACAAGATCATCGATTGAAAGCTAGAGAGAGGAAAGAATTGTATTTTACAAGGGATTGATTCTAATTCAATTACTCTCAATGTGCCAAAGAAAGAGCAAACTAGTTATCTCAAAAGAAACTAAGGAACAGGGTGATCCTAAGAAGAGTAAAAAAGAGGACTCTGAAATAATAAGTTCTGGCGCTGCGAACCATGTGGAAGAAGTTATCACAAAAGTTAAACGGTTTGAATACAAGTGCTCTGCCACCAATAGACCTTTATAGATAAATGTTCAAGCGGTGAGAAGCGATGCGGATGTTGGAGGAACCTTACTCCTTGATAAGGAAGAATATGATCTTCCTGAGCCCAACATCCCCATACCCAAAATTCACTCAGACTGAGGAACTTCCTACTCAAGCTGATGTACCTCAAGTTGATCCATCCTTGGATCTGACAGCTAACCCAAAGGTACTCTTAAATCCTACCCCCTTTCTTCTATAAATCCTACTCCCTCTCTTGTAAATTCCCTAAATTCTTCTCCTGTAGTTACTGATTTTCCATCTTCTCCTGTAAATCCTCAACATAATCCTTCTATAAATCCTACACCTCTAAATATTGTAAATTCCCCAGTAAATATCCCTTTTACTTCTGACAATACCCAATATTCTTGTTCTCCATATTATTCTCCTTCTCATACTCAAAAACATACACAAACACCTAATACTCAAATTTAAATAATTCCTTCCCTTGTAAAATCTAAGCCAATCCCCACTTCTTCAATTGTACAAACTCCTGAACCTACCATTTCTTCAAACCCATCCTTAAACTCTCTAATCCCTCTAATTAAAGAAGTACCTAATGCTGAGCGAACTCCGCTCAGCAAGGAAATGCAAGTGATCCTGATATTGAGGTAAATTTTATAACCCATAAAGCACCTAAACCCAACAGTAAGCTAGTCCAAGAGGACATGGCTGATTCATCAATCTTAGCTCAGATAAGGGAGCTGGCAAGGAAGAAATTCCCCACTCTCAAGTCTAACGCTGAGTTAGATGGGATAGTTGGCAAACTGCTACTAGCTTAGGAATTGATGGACTTATCATCCAAGCTAAAGGCCAAGCTCCTTAAGATTGATGAACACACAAGCTTGCCCTCTGAATCAATCTACTTTGAAGAGTTTGAGAAAATTCAAGGTAGCCTGTTTGTGATTCAAAATCACTTAGCAAAGGAGAGTGCTAAAAGCATGGTTGATAAGATGGATTTGATCCTAGCTGGTTTATGGAATTCTGTAGCCCAACTTGGCGTAGCTATTACGTCTATCTCCACATTTACTACACTCGCTAACATGGTTGCAAGAAAGATAAAGGGTAGTGTAGATGCTGCTGCTGAGAAGTTGAGTAGTTTAAGCTCTACCATGGAAACTTAAACTAAATAGTTCAATAAATTTGGCAAAGAACAGGCCAAAAAAAAAGAGGAGCACTGATTGAAAGATTAAAGCCATACTTAAAGAAGTTGAGATAACAAAGGATATAGGGCACAGTATGGCAAAGGTACTAGAGTCAATGTTTAGGTTCATCATGAACTAAAATAACAAGATTGATCAAGTACTAAAGGTTGTAAATGAGGTGTCTTAGAAAGCTGACAAGAAGCATGTGGTGAATATTGACTCTCTAAGCACCAAATTAGACTCAGTATGCAAGGAGATCAATACCAACACGGATGAAAAAGTTTCGAAGGCTTAAAATTTTTTTATAGAGGCTATGGGAAAAATCATTCTAGAACTAACAAAGTCCATTGACCTGGAGACATGCCTCTCAGTTCATTCAAAGCTCAACGTTCTCAAGACCAAAATCGAAGATCTTCATAAGAATGTAGGAAAACTTGTGACAACTAGAGTATATGATGCTAAGGATATATACTATACTACAAAGTTTATGTCTTCTATCTGCCCAAGGATCCTACACATGGAAGCGAAGCTGAAGATTGTACTATCTGCTTCAGATTTTAGAGCTCTATTGCAGTGCTTTCAACAGTTCGCATGCCAAGGCTTTAATCAAATAGCTCATCTCTCAAAATGCCATCATCTTCTCCTTAATGAATTGAATGATCAAGACTTTCTAACCGACAAGGGTAAAGAGATGCTGGAGTAGGAAATTTCCCCGCTGATCATTGGAAAGTAGGAGAATCTTCAGTCTACTTTAGACTCCTTTAATGCCTACCTAGAACAAATTATAAAGGGACAGATATCAATGGGGGAGAAGGTAGCTGAAGATGCCTTTAGAATTGCAAATATGAACAAGGAAACTCTTCCTAAGCATCCTTAATATCCACCTAACTCTCCACATCATCAATAACCTCAATAGCAATAACAACAACAAAAGCCAACCTCCGATCATCCTGGATAACCTTCAAGATCTTGTAAATAAGCTAAAATATTCAATGTATTTAGAATAGGCAAATCTTGTAATAGTCTTCATTGTAATCTTAATTCTGTTTCTATTGCGTGTATGCCATTTCTATTGTCTATTGAATATCTGATGCAGGATTACATATACTGAGACCAACTCAAAAGAAAAGCTGAAGTAAGACAAAGTCGCAAAAATGAAAAAATTTCCTCAAGTATGGGGGAGTTGAGTTGATAGAAGAAAACCCACTCAATAAGGGAGAGTCCATCCTGCCTAAAGAATTCACTCAGCATGGGGAGTCTTACATCACATTTTAGGTATTTCAATATCTTTAAACTATTTATTCAATTAGTCTTTTCAACTACCTAGTTTGTTATCTATCCAAAACTGCAGAGATTGTTAAACCCAAGTTAATAGTACTTCACAGTACTTACAAAGTTTTGAAAATAACAAACTAGGATAGTAAAATTAATTGAGCACTAAGTATACTCTTAATTAATGAAGTTTACTCGAGTTTGTTTAAGGAAAAACAACTCAGTTTACCTAGTAATTAATTAAGTTATGACTTAGAGTAAGAGAAGCTGAGTTGAGCTGAGTATTACATAGTTTATAAGATATTCACTCGGTTGTGCTAAGTTAGATTTTTTAATATAAAAAAGTTGTGTACTCTTGATACTTAGAGAAATACAAAACACATGTGCTACTAACGATTTCTGTGAGAAATTGAATATACCTTTGATGCTTTTCAGGAGAAAAAATGCTAAAATTAGAGAAGATATTCTAGTGGTCCTCGCAGAACAAAAGGTGTCAGTATAGAATGTTGGAGATTCCTTACTAATGTCTAAGACAAAAGGAATCCTCTGATATGCATCATTTCTTAGTGTCTTCGGGCAACTCTGCAATGTCAGCAAGTCAACGAATGACAGAATTCCACGTTGCAACTCGCCCTCTCTATTAGAACAGATTTCTTGAAGACAAAAGAGTTTTTTACAACGGATTAATATTGCAGTTCAACGTTCAAAGTCTCTATCTCTAAACATCCAAAAATTTATCTCCAACGAGAAAATTAAAATATTTAAAGAGAAGAGATATTGAAGAGCTATCAGGAAGAGAAGTTTGCAATGGCTAATTCCAAGGCCTTCAACTATAAATAGAAGAATGGAGTAGACATTCAAACTTGGTGAATCACCTCGAATTTCTTCAAGAGTTGAAACTCTGTTCAAATACCCACAACTTCAAGAAATTCCAAATTAAGCAATCAGCAACATTCATTGTCTAACTTTGTTTGTAATAAAGAGAGAACAACACTTAAGATTTAACATTGTAAAGGATTCAACTTTCTATAAGTTGAACTCCTCAGTTCGCAATTTCTTTAGAAATCTGAGTGATGGTTTGGGAAGGGTACCCAAACTGTGGATTGATTAGTAGTTAGAAAGAAAGGTATTTTTTTGTAATTGTGTCTACCCATTGTAAAGGCTTCTTCGCCTAAGGAATGAATGAAATCACTAGTGGATTAAAGCTCAGAAAGGAATCTAGGGACTAAAGGTAGGCTAGGAGCCGAACCAGGATAAAATTTCAGGTGTTGAAGTTCTAACCTTACTTGTGCCTTTATTGTGTTTCTCATTCATCATTTTATCTCTGCTATTTATCGTTTTTCTTGAAAAACTAATCTGAGCTGAGTAAAGTACTCAGCAACTATTGAAGATAAACTGTGCTGCTGAACAGTTTATTGTTTTTAGACCAAGCTCAGCACGAAGCACTCAGCACGCATCTAAAAACTGAACTTGGTAAATATTATATAAAATCCAAAAAGTAACCAAGAACTGTATTCACCCCCCTCTGCTGTTTAATTAAGCTGTTTAGGATCAACAATTTTTTTTAATTTAATAATAAAATATTACTTCCTCGATCATATTTTAATTGTCTTTTTAGAGTTTTGCCCTAGAATTAAGAATTGAAACAAAATGATTAAATTAACCTTTTATATTTATAACATTGATTAATTGACTAATATTAATCTCTCTCCTTTTTAAACATCTTTACTTATCTTTAGTATCTATAAAATTTCATTCAATCTTAATTACAGTTAGACAAAAGCAAAATAAATTAATTGTTATAAATATGGATAGAATTGAAAGAGAAATAGAATAAATCTCTTAAATATAGGGAAGATTATTGATTGTTATAAATAAGGGTAGAAATGGAAGAAAGAGTGAAAAATCAACTAATGACAATTAAATTGGGATGATATAAAAAGGCTAAAGAAACAATTAAAATGGGATGAAGGGAGTATTATTTTAAAGTGAATTTGATTTGGGAATGAAAAATGGGGAAGATGATTGGAAATAAAACACTATAGATCCCCAAAATAGAGTTTGAGAAATGAAAAATGAAAAAAATTATTGGACTAGATCCAAGCTCCATCATTTCTTTATCAATATAAGTTATGAAAATGGAACTTAACTAGTAATTATATGCTTGAGCAAAAAAATTTTTTAAAAAATATTTAGTCCACTAGACAATGTGTTGAGAAGTAATACATAGATTGCTTAGCTTTAAAAAGTAATACAAAATTTAAAATTAATAAGTGATAAGTATAATATGCATAAAACCTTTATGGCAAGTGAAGGATTATTTGGCTTTGATTCAAACCACAAACTTATTAGGTTTTATGGCAAGTGAAGGATTATTTGGCTTAGATTCAAACCACAAACTTATTAAGAAAGCTTAAAACGTCTCAATCCCAATAGAGAGGGATAGCAACCGACCCTATTATTTAATGTCTCTAATAAATATAGATTTCTTTTACTACTCTTATTATTCACTATTGAAAAAATTAAAATATAAAAATAATCGTTTGAAAATTAATAGTATATAACTAGCTAAATTATTTATTATTATAATATTTGATTTTCAATTCACGATTTTATCGCTTCTATTATCGTCAAATCATTTAATGTGGTGTCTTTTAGTACCAGAGCCAATATATAGGCATAAAGTCGGCCATTATAGTATTTTTTTCAGTTTTTCAAAAAAAATTACAGTATTTTTCAGGAAATGAAGTTGGCAAATAGTTTGTAACAATAAATCTATTAAACATATTATAAATTTTATGTTAAAGTTAAAACAAGTATTATAAGTTATAAGTATAAATGTCACAATTCTTCATGTCAATTTTATACAAAGTGTTTATGAAACTAATTTTTGTGACGATAAAATTTTATTATAACAAATATTATATTTTTTGTTACAAATTTTCTTGAAAATTAATTTAGTGTTACATATTATCATATTCGGATTTCTAGTATTTTTATGACTTGACATGGAAAATACGATCCCGCTTGATGAAATTTAATCCGTCAATAATTTTCACAATAAAATTTCAAATTTAGGACAATATAATTCATACTCTTTTTCCTTGTTAATTTGCATTTTTGCCAATTTTATTGTACATTTTCCTTTGTATTTATTTCTATGATTAGCAGTGATTGATAATATGACACCTAAATTGAAAAATCTTGTTATAAGGAGCATCAATTCTATAAAAACCTAACAATATTTACTTCAATATGATATTTTGGTACGGGTGAATAAACCTCTAAATTTGATTGGTATAGGTTTTATGGAGAAAAATGTGTGTTTATCTACAGCTACATTGCGAGTGGTTGATTAATTACATAGCGGGACTGCATGTAAAGGTGACGATTCATTCACTTCACATATCTAAGGTATGTATGCATATATTTTTAACTTTTCCATCCAATTTGTTTTTATCCCATTTTGAAAAACAGCCGTGAGAGTCGCCAACCCAAACCCTAGCTGCCACTTACCTCTACCGGCGGAAACCATACCTAAACACCGCCAATCTTACCGCCCCTACCCCCCGACTCAAAGCCACTCCCAACCTACAATCTGATGCGAATCAAGACACAACCAATATTGAGAATGAAATTGATAAAGGCGTGGAGCTTAAGAAGAAAGATCATTTGCATATTCTAATTACAAGGTCTATATCAAAGAGAGTTCAAGATGCCTTAAACGGGCTTGTCAAAGAGATTTTAATGATTCAACATTCAAGTCAAATTTCAACAACTTCCAATAATATGAACTTGAACAATGATGAAGAATTCCTTACTTTGATCGAATTAAAGGGAGAATGACTGAAGACTTGGTTTGGTTTAAATTAGCTAAAGTGAGCATTGGACATGCATGTGTATAACACATGTTAATCCATTGGAATCTTGGTAAATTTTTACTGGGCCATTTAATTAATGGAAGATACTAAATGGGCTTCCTGCAATCTTAGAGTTTTTAATTTTTATTTCTAGTTTAGTTTGGATTTCTTTCCTGATTCTTTAAAGACTTTTTTCCTAAAGCTATTAAAACTTTAGTATTTTAGTTTTAGACAAATTACTCAACAAATTTCATGACTTAGGTTCAGTTTTATTATATATAGATATCTTTCTATGTGTTATTTTCATGTTTTTGAAGATTAATAAAATTTCAGATTTCCTTGTGAAATTTCAGCTTCTTCTTTGAGTGCGAGTCATTGTGATCTTATTCTTGAAGTCTTATTTTGATTGTGATCAATTGTTGTGGCTAGATAATTGAGAATCAACCCCATAATAGGTTCTTTCATCCAATTCGAAAGGTTGCGTTAACTATATGTTAGCTTGATTGTTCGTTTTATTTGCTAAGATTGGTTATTGATAAGTGTATAATTACACTTATTTCATTACATTATTATTCATAAAACAATATGGTTTTGAGTCATTTTATACTTCATATAAAAGATTTCACATGGTATGTAGTTGTTTGTTTATGCAAGTGCAGAAACTAGGTGAATCTTGGGAGTAGAATGATCAAAGATGGAATTCTATGTAAAAAGAGTGAAAAAGGTGCAAAAAGATGCATGGAACACAAGGATTTAGCTTAGGATCAAAGTTGTCAAAGATCGATAAAGTTGCAAGAAGAATTATGAAGAAAAGCATAATTCATGATCGTGACACCCATTTGCGATCACGACTTGTCACTCTTCACAAGTAGAAAGTTGCCAACCAATAGACACGATTACGACATGTAATTCGCTCTCGCAACTGGTGACGGTTATGGGTCAACTCTTCTTAACTACCAACTGCTGGATAAAAACGATCAACCGCCATCAACTACCAGACGAAAAGACACCTCTTGGAAGTCAACCAATCATGAAAAGGTGTCTTTCCATTGTGGATAAGGATGAATCTTTGCATCCAATCATATTGAAGTGATGCAATCCTTCGCCAATGGACATGACTCTTCATTTGGATAGACGCAACCCTTCACACTCTATAAATAGGGTTCAAATCACACCAATTTCATGTGTGGTGCATGGCTTGGTAGATGAAGAAAACGTGTATACATAGATAGATAGTGAAAATATATAGATTTCGCTACGTTCAAAGTGTTAGCGAGAAAAATGTAAAAGTGATTCGATTCTTGTTTTTATCACTAGATTTCTCAACTTATTTGAGTGATTGTTGTATGAGTGTAATTGCAAAGCACTTATCAATAAAGTTTTCGTTCTTCAACATTCATTTATTCGATATTCATAAAGAATAGCATCCTAGCGGAGGTTCTGTACGAGTTGAGACCGAATTCAAAGTAGACGCAGGAATTGCGGGAATTGACGACTCCCATTAAAGAGTGGATACGGTTTGATCAACTTTAGCTTTCACTTGCATACCTTACAACTTTACTTTGTTCGACTTACACTTTCTGTTTTGAAATTTATGATATGTCTATATGTCATAACGAGTATTTCTTCTTGCGTCATTTATATTAATCAAGTTATATGCTTTCGAGTTAACTTTAAGAGTGATTTCGAGGTTAACAAGATTGTGTATAATCTTAGATCTGTGATTATAATGCTATTTAGTGAGCTAACATTTTTGGAGTGGTAACTTGCTAAATATGGCTATGTGAGAGCGACCCGTACTAAGCATAGTAATATAGTTATCTAGGTTCTTATAAGTGTCATAATTTGTTCACCCTAGATCTAGAAAATTCATTTCATGTGTTGCTCTGCTGTGAATTATTGAATATTTGGGCGTCTAGAACCGTGTTTGTTGAAGTTATCTAGTGTATGAAATCTTCTTGATGATTTTGCATGTTTTTCTCTACTATACTTGTTCTTAGGGAATATCTATATAGTTTACATATTCTCTAATCTGTTCATGCATCTGTCTATTCATCATTCTATCATCCAACCCATTCAAAAACATTACAAATTATCTTATTTCTTTTATTCTATAACTCTAATTGGTCTTTAGAAACGAATTCCTTCCCTGTGGGATTGATATCTTTTAAAACTACATTGAAACTGTATACTTGCAGTGGTCATCATTCCACAAATACCTTTCCACTTCGGTATTTTGTCAAGTAGAGAATACAAAGGTCCAAAAGAAAGACTTGTTTGTTATTTCTTGTGCTATGATGAAACAAAAAGTGGAATTCGTGGATATTATATGGGATATGATGAAGAAAAATTCGATGAGCATGACAAGTAAGATTGGAGCGGCCAAAATTATCACTGCCATAATCTTAGGTGCTAGAGGAGAACTCCCCTACGTTTAACAACCGGGTGAGTATTTTCGATACATGGATGGGATATATTTGAAGAACACCGGACTACTCTAAGAACACGAAGGTGTTTCTTCTTTTTATTCCTACTCCAACCGCACCAAGAAACTCAATTTGACTCAAGAAGATTCTTCTGTTAGCCGTCGCAAAGGAAAAGCCCCAATGACCGAAATAGAAGAAGATGATGAAGAAGACGAAGAAGCTCTGGAAGATTGGAAGGCGAGCATGCAACTAAAATTGCATAATTACCAAGTAGACTTGGAGTTGGGAAGAAAGACATGAAGATTCTAAAGAAAAGTAATAAATCGATGCTTCGAAAATTACTTTCTTTCTTTAGAAAACAAAACTGTCAATTCACTCCTAGTCCACCGGATTCTCCTTCACAATAGATCGGGTTTATTCTTTACTTTATCTTTTTCAATTCTATTTTTAGACTAGCATAGTTTTTTATTTTTCTAATGTCTCACAATGAGGACATTGCGTTCTTTAGTGTGGGGGGGCATTTGTAAAAATCCTGTAAAATCCATAAAAATTGAATAAAAATGAAAAATCGAAGAATTTTGAAAATTTTTTGTTGATTTTCGTGACATTTATACGTTATCTATTCTTATACTTTACTAACATTTGTCCAAGGTTATTATGAGTGTTAGGTATTTACAAGTTTGATGTTTGTGCAAAATTTGAGCGCATGTTGAATTTGAGCATTATTAGCAAAACATTTATCAATTTGGCAAGGATGAGTGGTGAGTATGTCCTTGAGAGAAATTAATCAAAGTGTGCTTTCTATGTCCTTTATACTTTATACTATGCTTAAGAGAAGGTAATATTCAAGTATGCATATAACGCTTATATGAAGATGCGATTCAGTTGACTCTCCATTAAGAGCAAAGGTATGCAACTAAACTATATAAATTGCACATTACTAATTTGTGGGAAATTTTGAACTTCCACTTGAAATCTTTTGCAACGTGAAATGTGGTACTCACTGCAATAGGCTTTCACCAAATGAGATATGAACTTGTTTACCAAATTATACACTTCTGTTGAATTTACCTTGAGGACAAGGTAAAAGTTAAAGTGTGGGGGGTATGATAAGTGCATATTTACACTTATTATCATTATAATTTTACACACTAAACACTATAGTTTAAGTCATTTTTATACTTCATATAAAAGATTTCACGTGGTATGGAGTTGTTTTTGAAGCAAATGCAGATACTGGGTAAATCTTGGGAGTAAAATGATCTAAAGTGGAATTCTATGAAAAAAGAGTGAAAAAGGTGCAAAAAGATGCGTGGAACTCAAAGATTTGGCTTAGGATCGAAGCTGTCAAAGATCGGTGAAGTTGTAAGGAGAATATTGAAGAAAATGCATTTCACGGTCACGACAATCATTCGCGGTCGCGACTTATTCTTCTTCAGAACAGAATTCTGCTAATCAAAGATTCACGGTCACGACAAGTATATCATGGTTGTGACTTGGATGGTTTTCTAGTTTTATCTTATTAACTACCAACCGCTAGATAAGTATGATCAACCGCCATCAACTACCAACGAAAATACACTTATTAAAAGTCAACCAATCATGAAAAGGTGCCTATCCATTATGGATTAAATTAAAGCTTCTCAACCAATCACAATGAAGAGATGTAATCTTTTACCAATGGACACGACTCTTCATTTGGATAGACGTAACCCTTCGAACTCTTAAAATAGGGGTTCAAACCTTACAAATTTCGTACACCACGAGAGAGGAGAACATTAGAGTGCAATTATAGAGAAATATAATGTGTGTATAGATAGAGAGTTCGCTACGTTCATAAGTGTTAGTGAGAAAATGTTTAAGTGATTCGAATCCTTGTTTCGATCACTAGATTTCTCTATATTCTCGAGTGATTATTGTAAAAGTGTACATGCAAATCACTTATCAATAAAAATTTTTGTTCTTCAATATTCGTTTGTTCGATATTCGCAAAGAATAGCATCCTAGAGGAGGTTGTGTACGGGCCGAGACCGAATTCAAAGTAGAGCAGGAATTGCGGGAATTGACAAGTCCCATTAAAGAGTGGATACGGTTTGATCAACTTTAGCTTTCACTTGCTTACCTTACAACTTTGCTTTGCTTTCTACTTATACTTTCTATTTCGAAGTTTATGATATGTCTATGTGTCATAATGCGTATTTCGTGTCAAGTCTTTTATGTTAATCAAGTTATATGTGTTGGAGTTAATTTTTAGAGTAATTTTGGGGTTAAAAATATCGTGTATAATCACTGGATCTGTGATATAACGCTATTTAGTGAGCCAACATTTTTGGAATGGTAACATGCTAAATATGGCTATGTGAGAGTGATCCGTACTAAGCGTAGTATTGACGTTGTCCAGGTTTATATAATTATCTTAATTCGTTTGCGCTAGGTTTAAAAAAGTCATTTCATGTATTGCTCTGCGGTATATAATTGAACATCTGGGTATTTAGAACTGAGTCTGTTAGATTAGTTTAGTGAATCGTAACATCTTTGATGAACTTGCATGCTTTCTCTGCTATCCTTATTTTGTAGGGAAAATCT
>CATIWQ010168005.1:0-11410 GCA_949673415.1 Euphorbia schlechtendalii | reverse complement strand
TACATATATCCAAATTTCCAAATAACCCAATTAAATTATTTTGGACCCTTAAAAAAATTATTTATGTCCCTTAAAAATATTTTAAGTTCTTAAATTTTCAAGCTTTTTAAATATTTTCTATGATCCTAAATATTTATTTACGGTTCCAAACATTATTTTTGACGAGGAGAACTCCCATTTGAAGATCATCGGACAGTTGAAAATTGTGTGATTCGAGGATAAATATCCCGAAAACCATCATCATTGCACGTGAGCTGGTACAAAATCCTGTACTCATATATGCAATCTTTCACCAATAGACCCAACTCTTCGTATGGATAGACACAACCCTTCGAACTCTATAAATAGGGATTCAAAACCTCACAAATTTCGTGTATCACAGTGACACGAGAGGGAACACAGTGTGCATCACGGTGGAATCAAGGGTGTGCATCACAGTGTAATCAAGGGTGTGCATCACAGTGACACCAGAGGGAATACAGTGTGCATCACGGTGCAATCAAGGGTGTGCATTACAGTGCAATAGATAGAGGAGAAATATAGTGTGTATAGATAAAGAATTCGCTACGTTCATAAGTGTTAGCGAGAAAATGTTTAAGTGATTCGAATCCTTGTTTCGATCACTAGATTTCTCTATATTCTCGAGATCAATAAATGTTTTCGTTCTTCAATATTTGTTTGTTCGATATTCTCAAAGAATAGGACGCAGGAATTGCGAGAATTGATGACTCCCATTAAAGAGTGGATACGGTTTTATCAACATTAGCTTTCACTTGCATTCCTTACAACTTTACTTTGCTTTCTACTTATACTTTCTATTTCAAATTTTATGATATGTCTATGTGTCCTAATGCGTATTTCTTGTTAAGTCTTTTACGTTAATCAAGTTATATGCCTTGGAGTTAATTTTAAGAGTAGTTTCGGGGTTAACAATATTGTGTATAATCACTGGATCTGTGATATAACACTGTTTAGTGAGCCAACATTTTTGGAATGGTAACTTGCTAAATGTGGCTATGTGAGAGCGACCCGTACTAAGCATAGTATTGATGTGATCTAGGTTTATATGATTATCTTAATTCATTTGCGCTAGGTTTAGAAAAGTTATTTCATGTGTTGCTCTGCAGTGAATAATTGAACATCTGAGTATCTTGAACCGAGTCTATTAGATTAGTGTGGTGAATTGTAACATCTTTGTTGAACTTGCATGTTTTCTCTGTTATCCTTATTTTTTAGGGATAATCTATATATTTAGATTCTTTAATCTTACATATCTATATTTACTCTTCATTCTAACCCTCCTATCCAAAACTTTATATTATTCTATTTTCTTTATTTTGTCTTCCTAGATTTGTCTTTAGAGCTAGTCCTTCCCTGTGGGAGCGATATTTTTTAAAACTACATCATAACTGTATACTTGCAGTTATCATTATTTTTCTATTTGATAAGAGGTACTGATAACACCTATAGTTTATGTGAACAAGATTTAGCACCATTGATATATAGCGAACTCTTTGCGTAAAAGTTATTAAACTTATCAGTAGAAAAGAGGCAAACAGGATGCCAAGAAGAGCATGATAGAAGAGGCTCATGATCTCAAGACCCATAACTATAATGAGCTTATAGGAACCTTGCTTGCTCATGAAATATCCCTGAGGAAATATAATGATGACTCCAAAAGGAGTAAAGGTAAGGAAAAAGAGGGCAGAGCCATTGTCTTGAAAGCTGACTCATCAGACAAATCTACCAATAGTGATTTGGATGAGCAGATAGCACTTCTAACAAGATGATTCAACCACTTTATGAAGAAGGATGGGAAATTCCCTAAGAAGAAATTTCCTACCAAAACGAATCCAACTCAGCACCGGCACAGAGCTAAGGAAGAAATAAAGATGGAGTACAATAAAGATACAAATTGCTTTAGCTGTGATGAGAAGGACCATATCCAGTCATCATGTCCTAAATCCAAAAAGGATAGATTCAAGAAGAGGGTTTCCAAGAAAAATGAGGCACTTGCTACCACATGGAGCGGTTAAGAAGAATCTTCATCATATGATGAAGAAGCTACCGATTCCACCAACCTCTACTTAATGGCGATTGAGAATGAAAAGGGCAAGAGCTCAACATTTTCTTCCAAGATTAACTCATCAGCTACTGAGTTTGAAGTTGAGCATAACAAAGGGAAAAACCTGTAAGCTGAGGTACATCCTAAAATCCCTTTGTCAATAGAAGAATTTTCCCAGTATTCTTTGATGTGATGAAGCTGACTAATTATTCTGGCATAAACATCAAAGAACTAGGGAAAAGAAGTGAAGATCAGGAAGACTGAATGTTATGAATGTCAAAACAATTAAGCTCACTAAGCAATTAGATGAGTTAACTGCTGAGATAACAGCTTTAAAGGAGAAAAAGATTCCTCCTCTAGGCAATAGTCCATCTTCGAGTAACCAAACTCGCAATTCTAAGAGGAAGAATTCCTTTAAAAAGAAGAAATGAGAAAACCTAAAGCAAAAGTGGCGTGTGGCGTGTGGCAATGTTGGACATGGTACAGTAATTTGTATGCATAAAAATGGTTATTATGATGAGTATGACTAAACTAATGTAAGCACTGCTAACTGTTAAACATGATGAATGCCTTAGAGGCAATTAGGGTGATATATCTTAATTAGTTATAATGTACAAACAATTTTAGAATATTATTATTAATAATAAAAGGAATCTTTGTTATTTATCAGTGCTTTTGTTTATATCAATGTATTTCATTGGTATCATATATGTATAGTATTATATATGTATATGTGCATTGATAAGACAAATTCTATGACTACTTCATAGCATAATAGTGTGAGGACATAGTGGGAACTATGTGGCATAAGAACTACACATACGTATTACTATGAATAGTTTAAATATCTCTAGTCATAGTTTCATTGAGACTGAACAGCAATGAAGCAGAAAGACTAGCATGTGTAGGCTTACTCGTTGGACTATATCTAAGTAACCAATCCAATGAGCTTAAGGTGGTACCTTGAGTTAACACATGATTATATTCGTGTAATAAATTAGAGATTGTTAAAAGATAGACACTCAGAAATAACTATATCCATGTGTTGGTGCCATGTCTTATTGCAATAACAAAACAAGTATCCTCAGACCTTAGATGCTAAGTACCTTATATAGGAGTTGCCATACTTTGGGTTATACTTATTCATACCTTGGTAATCAGGATGACTAGGGTGATTACAAGTATAGTGATGAACACATGTTGGTAAATCGAGTAGTAAAGATGGGATCCATCGCTCCTGGTGTAGTGATATAATGGGAGATGTACCTTAGGGCCTCTTGTTGAAGAGATACACTCAAAAACCTCTAATCAAAGTATAAGATTGACAGAACAAGTTTCTAGTCAATTTTGATACATTATGGCAAGTGGTGTTCTTCGTGAACAAGTCTAATTCCAGGATAGCTACGGCTACTACATGAGCTAACGTTTAATCTGAGCTTAATAAATTGGATGGTACTTAACTTGATAGAAGGAGTGTATTCTATTGGTTACTACTCTAGAACCGGATCAAGTCAGAGGCACGTGATGTTCTTGCTGGTTAATCAAGATAGTAATTGAACATGCAACATTGCAAGGCAGAATTCCAAAACTTAAAATTAACCTAAAGGATCTCCTAAGGATGCCATGATTGATATAATCTAAGTTAAAACATTCCATAGATGCTGATAGGTTCATAAAGCTTATGAAAGAAACCTAGTACCTAATTTTAGGACATTACAAATTGACGTGTGCTTCTCTTTCTCTTTTGGATGCTGCGTTCCCCTAGAGCAATTCGGTAGAACTTCATTAACACGAGCCTCTAAACTAGGATAGCCTCTATGATTGATCTAGATGGATTTTCACCAACCAAAACCTTGTAGATGTAGAACCCGTTAGCTGCTAGATTGCTCAAAGACCAACTAGAAAATATAAATTAAGAAGGCTCTCTTCAAATAGAAAGAGTCTTTTAAAGAAATTCTTCATTGTTTGAAGAAACTGATGAAGGATCTCGCACAACGAATGAAGAAAGAGATGATGAACTTAGAGAGAAAAGCTCATTTGAATTGTATGTGTGTATGTTAAAATGAAGAGAATTAGAGGCCTATATATAGGGAAAAGGGTGAGTATTTGACTCCCCCTATAACTCAATGTGGGATGAGTTCCCATCCCATATGTAGGTTAGCCGTGCGGGTCACTTAGACCCGCGGTTAACCCGTGGTAGCCTCCACAAGGCAAGCCCTAGTGGGCTTGCCTTGTGCCGCAAGCTAAGCTTGTGGGCCTTCTAGCAAGCCCAAGCTTGCTAGCTTATGCAGCAAGCTCGCGCAAGCATTGCCATGGGTAGCGCTTGCGGGCTTTCCCCACGAGCTTGTGGCCTGCGAGCTTTTCAGCTCCCGGAGTAGCCACGCAGGCCACACTACGAACATCCCATGTTTGTTTGGGGCCCACTCGCAATGGGAAAAATCCTTTGCTCCGCTCCATGCATTTTTCCCTATTTTCTCATTATTTTCTTTAATTATTAATTCATCTAACTAATTAATAATTCTTCTAACAAATTCGAAAAACAAATAATTTCAGCATAGACACATTCTATATGTTCTTTACTTAGTCTGGTAAAGACCCAAAGTGTATGACCTCCTAGGATCCCAAAGTATTGAGCCGCTAGAGGTTAAGCTAAACTTGACTTCCCATCTAGGAACCTTTAGGCTTAGTGTTCCAGACTGATATGGAACTCGATAGCTCTAGACGACCAAATGGGCTTTCTAGCAAATGCGTATGATCCCCCGATACTTAGAAAGTCACGTGCTTGTGACTTGATCCAATTCTGTAGTAGTAACCAATACAATACACTCCTTCCATCAAGTTAAGTACCATCTAGTTGATTGAGCTCAAATTAAGTGTCAGCTCATGTAATAGCCGTAGCTATCCTAGAATTAGACTTGTTCACAAAGAACACCACTTAGCCATTATGTATCAAGATTGATTAGAAACCCATTCTATCAATCTTGTACTCTGATCAGAGGTTAATGAGTGTGTCCCTTTAACAAGGGGCCCTAAGGTACATCTCCCATTATATCACTATATAAGGAGCGATGGATCTCATCTTGACTAGTCGGCTTACCAACATATGATCATCACCATATCACCCATATCATCCTGATTGCTAAGGTATGAATAAGCATGACCCAAAGTATAGCAACTCCTATATAAGGTAACTAGTATCTCAAGTTTGAGGATACTTGTACTGCTACTACAATAAGACATGACACCAACACATGGATATAGTTATTTCCAAGTGTCTATCTTATATTGATCTCTAATGTATTACCCGAATACATTCATGTGTTAACTCAATGTACCACTTTCAGCTCATGAGATTGGCTACTTGGATCAAATCCAAGGAGTAAGCCTACACATGCTAATTTATCTATTCCATTGATGTCCAGTCTTAATGAAACTATAACTAGGGATATTTAGACTATTCATAGTAACACTTACATGAAGTTCTCATGCCACATAGCTCCCACTTTGTCCTCTCACTTTTACACTATGAAGTAGTCACAAACTTTGTCTTATAAATGTGCATATATATAATACTAAACATATATGATGCCAGCGAGATATATAAATAAATTGAAAACATTGATAAGAAATAAAGATGCCTTAATTATTATTAATAATAATCTAAAACCGTTTGTACATTATAACTAATTAAGACATCTCAACCTAATTGCCTCTAGGTATAAATCATGTCTAACAATCTCCCACTTGCACTAGAGCTAATTTTCCATGTGCTTCATGCCATACTCATTTATATGCTGGTCATGTTTAACTTGAGTCAATGGCTTAGTTAGCCCATCCTCTAGATTTTGATTCGTTGGGATGTATTCTAAATCTATATCTTTCTTGGCTTCTATTTCCTGAATGAGATTCTACTTTTTGAGTATATGTCCATTTTTCTGATGAGACCGTGGTTCCTTTGCCTGAGCAATAGCCCCATTGTTATCGCAATAGATTGATATTAGATTTACAATGCTGGACACCACACCGAGATCGCCAATAAATCCCTTAAGCCAGACAACTTGCTTAGTCACTTCTGAAGCAGCTATATACTCAGATTCAATGGTTGAATCAGTAATCGTAGCCTATTTGAAACTTTTCCAAATAATTGCCCCTCCGATTAACATAAACACATACCTTGACTAGGACTTATCATCCCTATCAGACTAAAAACTCACGTCAGTGTATCCCTCCAAATAGACATCACCTTCTCCATATATTAAAAACATACCCTTAGTCCTACGTAAGTACTTAAGGATATTTTTTTGGGCCATCTAGCACTTCTCACCTAGTAAGATTTAAATCTGCTCGTGATGCTCAATGCATGTGAGATGTCAGGCCAAGTGCATACCGTATCATACATGATGGATCCTATCGCTAAGGCATAGAGTATTCCATTCATGTGTAGTCTCTCCTCTTGTGTTCTCGGATGCTCATATCTAGAAAGGTTCATCTCGGAGACATTGAGAGATAACCCTTTCTTGACTGCTCAAGGTTAAATCTTGCCAAAACCTTATCTATGTATGTACTTTGCAAAAGACCTAGAAGCCTTCTATATCTATCTTGGTAGATCTTTTAACCAATTAATCTATTCCAATTATTTTAACTATAAAATCTGTTCTAATTATTTTTATTATGGATATCCACTTATTTAGCATTTGTTAGGTGGATCGTCTATTTTTCATTTTTCTACTTTTAAGTTGAAGGAATCGTGTTTGGATTATTAAATTTTTAATGATGCTATTTATTGGGTTTAATATGATGATCGAGATTTTTTTTTTATTTTTAAGTTAGAATTAAATAAGGATGACCATTGGAGATCAAAGTTTTACAACAAAGCCACCACCAGCTCATTTTCAATTGAGATTTTCCGAGTTCTTTTAGGTATTAAACATATATTTTGACTATCTGTTGGTCCGTAAATGGGCTCTTAATAATAGCAGTGGGGTGAATGCTTTATCTTGGTTACTTTTAAGATTTTCAAGAATATTCACCAAGTTTAGTTTTTATATCCGTGCTGATTGTAATATAAAATGTATAAACTGCTCAGCTTTACTGGCACAGTTTATCTTCAATCGTTGGCTGAGTAAGGCTACTCAGCACAAATCGGATAACAAGTAAATAAATAACAATGAGAGAATGTGATGGATGAGCTGATCAATACTAAAGCTAAGGGTTATAGATAGAATGTCAACACCTGAGATTTATCTTGGTTCGGCCCCTAGCCTGCCTCCAGTCCCCAGATTCCATCTCCGAGCTTTCATCGACTAGTGATTCGTAACTTCAATAGGCGAAGAAGCCTTTACAATGGGTAGACAATATTATAGAAAGTACCCTCCTTTCTAACTACACTAAACTCAGTTTGGGTACCCTTCCCAAACTGACACTCAGATTAAAACAAAAATGCAAACTAGATTCAACTTATAGAGCTATTGAATCCTTACAATGTTAATCTAAGTAAATCTCTCTATTACCAACATATATGAACTTTGATGTTTGCTAATTGCTTGCGATGGAATTTCTTTGAAAGCTTGAGTAAATTGCACAATGTTTTAGCTCTTAAGAAATTCGAGGTGAGTCACCAAGTTTGAACGTCTGCTCCAATCTTCTATTTATAGTTGAAGCTTTGAGAAGTAGCCATTGCTAACTTTTCGAGATCGCTGATCTTCAATTTCTCATCTCTTCAAATATTTCGAATCTTCCTGTTGGAGATAGAATCCACTATGTTTAGAGATTGAAATTTTAACATTGAAGCATGATAAAATTCCACTGAAAATATCTCATTTGTCTTCAAGCAATCTAGTTCTAAGAGATACGCGCGAGAATTCAACGTGTAGTCTTCCAATAGGTTGACCTTGTTGACGTTGACAGTGCCACATGGAAACACTTGAGATACGACGCATGATAGATAATTCCCTCTACTTGGACTGTATTGAGGAATCCCCGACATTCTATACTGAAACTTTTTACGTTGTGAGGACCATTGGAATCTTCATTAATTTCAGCATTTTTTCTCCTGAAAAGAACCTAAGGAATTTTCTATTCCTTCACAAACGATGTTAGCAGTACATGTGTCATAAAGTCCTTACATATCAAAGAAAGTGCTTTTAATTAACTTAAAGCAAGACTCAGCACGAGCTTAGTGAAATAACCATAAACTACGTAGTACTCAGCACAGACTCAGCTTTTCCTACACTAAGCCATAACTTAATTAATTACATAGAAAAATTGAGTTGTTTTCCCTTAAACAAACTCAAGTAGGCTTTATTAATTAGGAGTCTACTTAGTACTCAATTAATTTCACTAACCTAGACGGTTTGCTATTTCCAAAACTATTAAGTATTGTGAGGTACTATTAACTTGGGATCTACAATCTCCCCCATTTTGGATAGATAGTAAACTAGGTAGTAGAAGAAGTTAATTGAATAAATAGTTTAGAGATATCAGAATACCTAAAAGCAATGTAAAACTCCCTTGTGTTGAGTAACTTTCCTTAGTTAGCTTGAGCTGCCCGATACTGAGTGAGTCTTCTACAAGCGGCTTAACTTCCCATTACTTAGAGGATTTCTTCTTTATTTTGGGACTTCATCTTACTTTATCTTATCTTCAAAGGTTTGGTCTCATGTATGACTTCCTGCATAACATCATTAGATACACAACAGAAACATACATAGTATAAAAAATTTATGAAGATCTTCACTTGAGGTAGGAACTTGTAATATTTATTAATATAAAAAATTGACTTAGTCAGTACATAATGTATGTCCTAAGCAAAGATTACAAGCAAAGCCCTATTACAATTTCTAAACTACACTGAACATAGCCTAGACTGTTTCTTATGCGCTGAAGATGAAGAGCAAGCAATTTTATCTTGATTGGTCTTATGGTGCTGGTGAGAAGGTTAAAGCGGATGTGGACACCTTTGAAGAGATCCTTTGTTGAGATTTACCATTTTGAGCGTGTCTAGTTCGCTACTTTGCTAATGATTTGTTTAATAACTTTTACGCAAAGAGTTTGACTATATATCAATGGTGCCAAAAACTTGTTCACATAAAATATAGGTGTTGTCAGTACCTCTTATCCAACAGAAAAATGATGATAATTGCAAGTATACAATTGCGATGTAGTCTTAAAAGATATCGATCCCATAGGGAAGGACTAGTTCTAAAGATAAATCTAGGAAGACAAAATAAAGAAAATAGAATAATATAAAGTTTTGGATAGGAGGATTAGAATGAAAAGTAGATATAGATATGTAAGACTAGAGAATCTAAATATATAGATTTTCCCTATGAAATAAGGATAGCAGAGAAAGAATGCAAGTTCAACAAAGATGTTACAATTCACTAAACTAATCTAATAGTCTCGGTTCAAAATACTTAGATGTTCAATTATTCGTTGTAGAGCAACACATGAAATAACTTTTCTAAACCTAGCGCAAACGAATTAAGACAATCATATAAACCCAGATAACATCAATATTATGCTTAGTACGGGGTCTCTCTCACATAGCCACATTTAGCAAGTTACCATTCCAAAAATGTTGGCTCACTAAATAGCGTTATATCACAGATCCAGTGATTATACATGATATTGTTAACCCTGAAACTACTCTTAAAATTAACTCTAATGCATATAACTTGATTAACATGAAAGGCTTAACACGAAATATGCATTATGACACATAGACATATCATAAACTTCAAAATAGAAAGTATGAGTAGAAAGCAAAGAAAATTTGTAATGTATGTAAGTGAAAGCTAAAGTTGATCAAACCGTATCCACTCTTTAATGGGAGTCGTCAATTCTTGCAATTCCTACGTCTGCTTTGAATTTGGTCTCAGCCCACACAGAACCTCTGCTAGAATGCTATTCCTTACGAATATCAAACAAACAAATATTGAGGAACGAAAAGTTTTATTGATAAGTGATTTGCAAGTACACTTATACAATAATCGCTCTAGAATATAGAGAAAATCTAGTGATCGAAACAAGGATTCGAATCACTTAAAATTTTTCTGGCTAACACTTGTGAACGTAGCAAATTCTCTATCTATACACACACTATATCTCTCTCATGCACTCTAATGTTTTCCTTCTTTCTCACTGCACGAAATTGTAAGGTTTGGAGCCCTATTTATTGAGTTCGAAGGGTTGCGTCTATCCATATGAAGAGTCGTATCCATTGGTGAATGATTGCGTCTCTTCATTATGACTGGTTGAGAAGCTTCAATCTAATCCACAAAGGATAAGCAACTTTTCATGATTGGTTGACTTCTGATAAGTGTTTTTTCATTGGCAATTGATGGTGGTTGATCATGCTTATCTAGCGGTTAGCAGTTAAAATGATTAAAATAGAAAACCATCTAGTTCACGACCATGATATACAAGTTGCGACCGTGAATCTTTGATTGGCAGACTTATATTTTGAAGAAGAACACGTTGCGACTGCGAATGATTGTCGTGACCGTGAATTGCATATTTCTTCAGAATTCTCCTTGTAACTTCACTGATCTTTGACAGCTTCGATTCTAAGACAAATCTTTAAGTGCCATGAATCTTTTTACACCTTTTTCACTCTTTTTTCATAAAATTCCACTTTAGATCGTTTTACTCCCAAGATTTACCTAGTATATGCATTTGCATAAAAAAACAACTACATACCATGTGAAATCTTTTATATGAAGTATAAAAATGACTTAAACTATAGCATTTAGTGAATAAAATTAATATAATAATAAGTGTAATTATACACTTATCATACCCCCATACTTAACTTTTTCCTTATCTTCAAGGTAAATTCAACAGAAGTGTATAAATTGGTAAACAAGTTCGTACCTCATTTGGTGAAAGATTATTGCAGTGAGTACCATATTCCACGTTGTAAAAGATTTCAAGTAGAACTTCAAAATTTCTCACAAATTAGTAATGTGTGGTTTATATAGTTTAGTTGCATACCTTTGCTCTTAATGGAGAGTCAACCGAATCGCATCTTCATATGAGCGTTATATGCATACTCAAATATTACCTTCTCTTAAGCATAGTATAAAGTATAAAGGACATAGAAAGTACTCTTTGATTAATTTCTCTCAAGGAATTTTTAGGTAACCTAGGATGCTAAAACACTCTCAAAGGTTGCATTTTATATTCCATACCACTCTCCCCGTTTTTCAGTGGTTGCATTTTATGCTCCATACCACTCTCTCATTTTTTTCTTTTAAGCATATGTTTTTGAAGTACTTTGTACTTTGCACCCATTTTTCATGCTATGCTTTCTTTTCTTTTTCACTCAATGAATGGTTGCAGTTT
>CATIWQ010168001.1:0-21803 GCA_949673415.1 Euphorbia schlechtendalii | reverse complement strand
TATATGTATGTACACACACACACACACATACATACATATATATATATATATATATATATATATGTATGTATGTATGTATGTATGTATGTATGTAAGTATGTATATGTATGTACATGTATGTATGTATGTATCTATGTGTGTGTGTTTTATATATATGTGTGCACGTGTGTGTTTACTCTATTACAATACATTCTTTTGCTTTTTGTATATGCACAAATCTACTAAGTATGGGAAATATCATGGAGATTCCAAGTTAAAGCTTTTTGTTGCTCATCATACTTTGCTTATTTTTATGCAAGTGGTTTGATGTACCTTTTGATTTATTACATTTCTACCGAGTTAAGTTATCAATTATCTCTTAAATCATGCTTTATCCCTAAGAACTTGTCCTTTGATTGCAAATATAGAGTACGTGTCTTCAAGGTGAGGAAAGAGTAAAAATCTTTTTTATTTTTATTTTGGGAAGTGAAAATTAAAGAGGTAATTATTGGTTTGAGCATTTTATTTATTTAACAAAATATTATATGTCATAATTTTAAGCATTTAACAAAGTATCTTTTGGGTGATGCATCTTGTATGAATGATGGAGTGATGAAATGAAAAGAAATTTTCAGACCTTGGTAAAGAGCAAGCTAGTTGTAATATACTTGCATGCAATGATGATCCTACAACTTTTCCATTTCTTTTAAACTCGTTTTTACTATTTTTTTGTTTCCTTTTTAATTAAGCCTTTGTTTTTCTTTTACACCACAAAGGCATTTTGAATTCACTTGCTTTAGGCGTGAATTTCTTTTCAATTAAAGTCCTTAATTTTGATAATTTTCCATGCATGATAATATTTTAATACACCTTTTTAGTCTTAATTAGCATTTTAATTAAATTGGAACTTTGTATTTCGGTTAATAAGTGTTTTTCCATTTTTTAATGTTACTAATTAGCCCATTTGATAATTAACAATTAAATCAACATCATTATCCTCTTAGATAGTGGGATTGCATATGTTTGCAAATCACTTCAACATATTTTCTTCCCTTACATTTTTTTTTTCCAATTTAATTTAAAATTATTTACTAATTTTCATTAATACCGAAATTGTTCCATTTTTCTTCCTTAATTGGCTTGCGTTTAAATTATTTTCTATGATCAAAATCACTTTTCTTTTAATCAAATCATGCATTAGATTATTTTTTACACATATATTAAAATTTTAAAATTCATATACTCATTTGGGTAAACATTAATTCACCTTTAGATTTTAAATTAATTTAAAAAGCATCTTTTATTTTACTTCTCAATTTTACTGTTATTCACCACATTGTGCATATTGGACACCTGTCCTTCTTTTCAAATTTTTTATTGATAGCGCATCTATTCTTCTATAGCCAAATAAAATTTTTTTCAAATATATTTTCAAAGTCCTCTCATAGCTCACTTTCCATTTTTAAACTCCTCACCTTCTCTCGCTGTTTCTGAACTCAAGTTCAAACTCAACCCTTTCACTTTCTTTCTTTTTCTTTAAAAAATAGTTAATACAAGGTACAAAGTTTCCGGTAAGAAACAGAAAAAAAATCCGGTGAATCATGCATCACCTTTATCTGCAATGCCTTCTTTGGAAAAAAGCTCGGTTGATTTGGAGCTAACACTTAAGAGAATGTCAAAATTTCCTGGTGAAACACAGAGGAATAAGTACAATTTCTTCAAATGTCAGAAGTTTATGGCTTCTCGAACGATTGGATGGGAAGCTCTCAGAACTTTGGACCTATGATAAGATTTTCGTAAGTTTTTTGAAGAATGGATGATTGGATCTTTTTGGGAAAAATAACGAGCCATCATACAAGGAGCTGACCTTGGAATTTCTTAGCACTTTTTCATTGAATAACGAGATTAAATCCTCTGACAACGCAATAAAGTTTGGATTTCGCTTCTTTGGATTGAACAGATGTTGTTCTTTAAACGATCTAAACCTTTGTGGATGGAATCACTCTGATTTCAAAGGAGTATGATTATTCTCACAAGGAGATTCCAGGTGATTTTAATGCAATTGAGTTATGAAAAGAGATTACAAGAGAGGAGGACTATGTGAATGCAAAGCCAAGCTCTTGAAGTAATACAACCACAAGATTGCATGGAAATTTCTGTCTGGTTCATTGTTTGGCCAAGAAAGCCCATGATGACTTGTTTACAATTTATTGTGTGGAGAAAGGTCACCGTCTTAATGTTGGCAGTTTCTTCGCCAAATATGAGGCCTCTCTTGTTAGCAAGCTTAACAAGAAGATTGTGATTGGTTCATATGCCAACAAGATCACCAAGAAGATGCTTAGTGATTTCTCTGCCACTGAATTGACACATGCTTTTTACCCTACTCCACATGACTCTTACAATTTTGCATAAGTTCTAGTGTGCCATAAGGTTGGTATGAAGTGGCTACTCTATCACGTGGCAATGGAAAAGGAAGCTACCTTCGGAAGCTGCCAAGGTTTCTAAGGCTATTGAAATACCAACTGATGAGCCAGTTGCAACGAGGAAGAGGATTGCTAGGAATGAAATTGAAACCATTGCAACAGGAAGAATCAAAACTAAAATTTTTATTGACCTTGAGAAGACTATTACATTGGCAACTACAAAGCTAATGTACATGATTGAGACAATCCTGGAATAAAGGGAAGCTAATAGTGCTAGAATTGGTGAATTAGAGAAGAGGTTGGCCTAGTTTGAGAGTAAGAAGGTTGACTTAGAGGGCAGTGTGGATTTTGTGCCTTCTTTGAAAGTAAAGATGGAAAAAAATTTAGCTTAATGCATCTACACCCCCTAAACTTGTCCAAAAAGGGCTGTTACCACCCTGAACTTTGAAATGTGATAGATAGCCCCCTGTACTTGTCTAAAATGAGTCACTTTACCCCTTGTGCTAACCTGGTTTACTACGTGGATGACCATCAAAATACACGCGAGTGAAGTATGTTGGTGGAATAGAAAATGAATAAAAAAAATCCCTAACATTCTAATTCTTACCATTTAAAATCCCTAATATATGTTCTTCATCTTCCTCAAAACTTCATCTCTATTCTAAATATTTTCTGCAATTAATCATAATATTGTATCGATTCTTGACCCGTCAATTTCATTTTTTTGTTCTTGAAGCTGATATTTTTACGAGGGGGTAAAGTAACTCGTTTTAGACAAGTACATGGGGCTATCTGTCACATTTCAAAGTTCAGGGTGGTAACAGCCCTTTTAGAACAAGTTCAGGGGGTGTAGATGCATTAAGCCAAAAAAATTAACTTGAACAGGGAGACCTCCAAATAATCCTCAACTCATAACCAAGAGGAAGTCTAGGAAAGCTAACCTGGTGAAGAAGGGGAAATCCATTCTTCCCTCAAAACAAAAGAGTAAAGACACAAACACCTTCTCACTCCAAATCTAATATGTTTCTTCCACTTGAGCTATGTAATTTTATTTGTTAGATTTCTTATTGCTCCAACCTTTCATTCCTTTACAATCGTGATGCTTTAAGGATAAATCATTAGTTAGTATAACTATGGAGGGCAAAGCCATTGTTTAATTTCTTTTTACTATTAGTTATTGTTGATTCCTTGCTTAGATAGGTTTCCGAACATGATTTTATATTATTAAAGTATGTTTTTGATTTGTTTTATGTTGTTCTTATGTTTTTAGCATGTTGTTTTGACTATTGTTATGCAACTTATTATTTGGAGAATGCTTAGAGTTTAGCCTTTGATGGTTAAATTACATGAGTAGAAATTAACAAAGCTAATGGGAAATATACTTTTAAAAATGAGTTATTTTTCAATGACTATGGCAGAAAATTCAAATACAATTAACTTGTTTTGGTGAGAAATAAAGCCCTTTATTATTGCTTAATTTTCTTATTGAGTGAGATTGCTAAACTAAAATTTGTTTCGGTAGTAGTCATCGAGATCACATGTTGATCACACACATAAAACGATGAAAGCATAAGGATTCAGCTCATTTTTAGATAAAAAGGCACCCAAACGAATTTATTTTCCCTTAGAAAGCCCTTCTGAGCCTTTAACCATTCTTTCAAAAGCCTAAATTGTTTTAGCCAAATCCCATTTCACTTTGATTTTCCTTTTTCACACAAACTTTTCCATGAAAGTTTTTCGAATCTGCAGCAAACTTGGATAAATTCAATGTGAATTGTGTTTTGAATAGAATTAATTAGTTGAAATCTGTAAGGATCTCCCTATCTTGAAGAAAGCTTTGATTTTCCAACTATCCAAGGAAAAGAAATATGAACAAAATCTTGATAATAATAAAAACAGTAGCAACCTTTAGTTATTGTAAATTCTTTTTCTATCCTCAAGCAAGCATGATCTCTTCACATTTTTTAAGCTTTCCAAAAATTCATATCAATTGCTAGAATACTTAAATTCTTATTCTGCTTCAATTGTGTTAATTTTTCCTAGCATTTTTCCTTGAACATATAAAGCTATTAGATTGCTGCATAAGCTTGATTGTTGAAATAGCTTGATGTAAAGTTTCCCTATTTTCTTAAGGTAAAACCAATATTTTAAAAATCGCTAGTTGGGCGGCTAGAGCCTCTAGGGACCTACGCAGAGATTAATCGAGGATTAATTGAGACCTAGAAGGGGACTAGGCGGATTAGTTTTTTAAAATATTTAATATTTATAAATAAATTAAATTAATAAATTAAACTAACACATAAGTTTTTATATAATAATATTAAAAATTCATATAACAACATTTTTCTAGGTTTTGACGATAATTTTTTAGGCTTTGGCTACATTTTTCTAAGTTTTGGCAACACTTTTCCAGCCTTTTGCGACACTTTTCTGAGTTCTGGCTACACTTTCCGCCTTGACTGCCCGACTATATAAATCGGGGCAATGTTCCAAAAATTCTCGCCTATGCGACCACCTTAACCGCCTTGGAAAACACTGGGTAAAATCCTTCACCCAATATATCATTACTTGACCCACCTGACCCCAAGCCAATGTTACAACCCACATAAAGACCTTATAATTATGTGTTGTGATTGATAAATTGGTAGATATGAGATTGAATTTCAAGCATATGGAGTTAAGATTGCTATGTTTATTCGATGAGTGACTTTCTTATACTTCACCCTAATCACTTGAGTGAATTGAGTGAACTCCTTTAGTAATGTAATAAGATTGCATTAATGTCATGTTATTGACAAATTTTCTCTTAGTTACTTGTTTTAATTTGCTTTTGATGCTAAGTTAACTTGCTAATGTTATTTCACTCATCTCATGCCTTAAGATTTATATTCTCCTTAAACTATTTTGTCATGATTGTTTTAAGTTTATTCTCTTCCTTGTTTTCAAAACTTTTTTGTACTTTTCTCTTTCCTTCTTTTCTTTTTGGTGTTGCTTAAGGACAAGCAACGTTTGAGTATGGGGATCTTGATGAGTGGAAAAAGCACCATGAAAATATAAGTAATTAAGCCTTGGAATCACTTGATTTGGAGTTCACCTGTAGAAATTATGAGCAATTATATCTGCTTTGTAGGTTGTTGTAGAAACTTACAAGGTAACTGAAGATTTCCAAATTTATGAGTGAAATTGGTGTGCAACAAGGCTGATGACATGGCTTTTTGTTGTTGGATTAATTAGAGAGAAACCAAGTTTTTGGGAGGGAAAGATGATGAATGATCTTCTGCCATGTGTATTTACTTGGTCACTAAGTGTAATCCAATGCCTTGAATTATTTCTTAATTTAATATTATCTTTAACTTGGCTACCTACATAAGGCACTTGAACTAGTATTTAATAGGCCTTACTTTGATTTGGAGAGTAGCTTGGAGCTCTCATTATGACTAGTTTTATGTTCTCATTTCATTTATTAACTATCATAGTAGCATTTCCTCAATTCTTCAAGCATTTAATTAATGTTATTATTTATTTCATTGTGATTAGTGAGTAGTTTCCCAACAAGCTTGCTAGGCTCTGTCGGTGACTTATCTTGTGGTGAAGAATCTTCTTTAAACCAAAATGCATTTTTAATTGGATTGGTTATTATTATTCTTATTATCTCATGGGTCTAGCTAGTTCGTGTTGGATTGGGGTGTAAGGAACCTAAAGGTGACTTGTAACCTTGGGCCTCTTAATAATCACCTAAGTTTACACACATCAAAATGATACTAAACTTTTGCTAAGAAGTTTGGAATTTATTCCAGATGCTTACTTGAACTAAATGCTTAAGGTCTAACTTGTAAGTTTATAACTCCCGGAGTGAATGCCTTAAACACTAAGTTACAGGATGACAATCGCGCTTAGTTACATGAAAAGCATGTAAGACACCTTAGATCTAGAGACCTTAACATGTTGGATTGAATGAGGGAAAACACCACGGACATCGCCTAATAGCCTAGAAAAGCTTGTGTCTCTATCATTGTTATTTTCGTTATAACAATCTTAATATATGTTATTGCATATTGTAACAACCTTGCTTCTATTTATCTTTAACAACCTTTACTTTGAGTAATTCTCTCACGCATCTTACATATTGAGACCCTCTAACCTATTGAATAACCTATAAAATTAATTACTTTTTATTGCTCTTTGTGGGAATGACACTTTATCTTGCCCCGTACTACTAAACACGATCGAGTGCACTTGCTAGATTCATTTGGGCATCAATAGTTTTTTGTTGATTTATTTTCTAAAAAGTCTAAACATTTCTTTTTCTAATGTAAAGTGCCAAATCAAGGCTATAGATCCACTTCATGTTATGAATAAAGTGTTTACTTTGGTCTTACAATATAAAAGGGAGTTTGGTGTTTAAGACAAGTAGTGTGGTTTACAAGAAATGGCTTCTTTAGTTAGAAATGGTAATTTTTGGTGGAAATTTCAATGGGGAGTCTCAATTTTCTGCTCAATATGGAAATGGTTTTGGTGCTGGCAACAATAATAGTGGTTTTGGTGCTAGTATCAGTAATAGTGGTTTTCAAAATTAAAATCGTTATACTAACGGTTACAGCTATCAAAATAATAATTAGTTCAATGGAAATGCAAATATTTTTCATAAAAATAGGAATTTTGGGCCTGTGAAGCAAGAGCTTTATACATGCTAAAATGGAAATCATTTAGTAGTTAATTGTTGAAAGAAGAATGGTTACCCTTCAAACATAAAATCAAGGTTTAGTATAGCTAATATTTCTACAAGGTTTGAAGAGATTTTATCAAGATGTGTATTAGCATGAAATGTATAGGAATTAGCAGAATGAAGGATCAAATTGCTCAAATTCAAACAGTCATAGTGTTTTGTGAAATAATAATACAAAGTTTGTTGCAACTCCATATGAGACACGTGTGTTTTCACAAGAGCACGAATCAATTATCTTAATTGATTCAAACTCAAGCTATTATGAATGGGGCACAATTAAGAACTAGAACACATAACTTTGTGGGAGATGCCAAGTACAAGCAATAGTAACATAGAACTAGTACACAATCTTTATCTCAAAGTACATGGATTGTTGACACTAGTGCTAGTTGTCAAATTACTAATGCCATGAGTGATTTTTCTAATGTCAAGACCGTTGATAATTGGTTTGTTTTATTTCCTATCAATTTGAGGTTACAAGCAACACATAAAGGGGATTTGTATTTTATCATTTATTTTTGTTTCATCATTCACATACAATTTATAGTTTCTTACTAAATTAGTAGTAATCATGAATTGTGAAATGGTGTTATCCACTACTTGTTGTTTGATACATGATGTCCTTACCAAGAGGAAGATTGGTTCAGCTAAAGAAATGAATGGCTTATGTAATCTAGACTTACCAATGTATAATGTTGTTAAATACATTTCTTTTTTGTTAAGTGTAATAAAGAAGACATGTCGAGTTACATGCTAGGTCCCTTGTCTAACAATAGTTTGGCAATAATACATAAGAAATACCATAGTATTGCAATTTCAACCGATTTTTTATGTGACATTTGTCAAAAATTAAAGTTAAAAAAGTTACTTTTTCTAAACTCTGTGACTATTTCAAATGCTTTGTTTAACTTAAAACATGTTGATATTTGAGGTCCTACTACTATATCTATGGATGGTTCAAAGTATATTTTGTCTATAAATGATGACTTTAGTAGGTTTACTTGGATTTAACCTATCAAATAAAAGAATGAAGTAAGCAAAATGATTCTATGGTTTTATTCAATGGCATAAAATCCAAAAACTATCAAATCACTTCTAAGAGTCGAGAATGGAACAATGATATACAATTGGAGCTTTAGAACAGAACAAGACATGTGATGTGGTTTCTTTACCTAGCAATAAACATCCAATAGGTTGCAAATGTGTTGGTGTACCCTAGTTCATACGCATTAGTTCTTAATAATTTATGATAACGTGTATTACATTTGTTGTTTCATATTAATAAAGGCAATGAACCTACTGCATTTATATCTTATGCTATAATATGAGTAGGGTATCCATTGATTATAAATCATAAAAAACTATCCCAAGTTTGTTCGATCATGGGAATGATTAGAACTAAAGATTTGCATGTTAGATGATCTATAGTAATGCATCTACTATGTCGCTTGTCAAGCAGATCATGAATATGGGCACATGTCGTGGACATGGGCTGGACCGATCCATGCTAAGTAGGTCTTGATTATCCCTAGACTTAATTGCAACATATTAGTAGCCTGGAATTGGGTAATCTGTAGTATACACCTAACAAGTCCTTAAATATTAGATTACAAGAATAGGTATGCTCAATTTATTTCATGAACATGTTATTAGTAGTGTTGTAGTTTAAGGATTGTCATTTCAGTTTTAGAAATTAAAAGACATCGCGCCAGCGCTGATGGACTATAATAAAGGATGATAGTTATCATGCCTTTGTTCATCAATTAGATGTCAAGAGTAGAGGATTATGCGAGATACCAACTGGGTTCATTATCTGGATTAGACAGCTATATTCTGTCCCAATTGGGGGCTGTAATGGTTTCCTAGAATACGCTTACAGTTTATGGGTAAAGCCCATTACCAACATATGGACAGATTCAAAGGATCATGCTTTTAGAATCACTAATTCGGGATTTCTTGTAGATGTAATGTTACAAGGTGCGACGAAGAAGTGATTATTAATTAATTGACATGTCAAGTCAATGTAATTGAATAATCTATGTAACTCCAATTTATTAATTTAGCTAATGCTATAATATAATTTATATTATTCATTAAAGTTAAATTAAGATGATTAAATGTATATACATATATATGGTATTTGTTTAATTGACAATAAAATAAATTCATATGTGAAATAATTTAATTGAATAAATTTATTCAATAAAATTTGCATACTAAAATAATTTGTTAACTACTTTAGTTAATTAAATTAATTTGTCGTATGACATTCAATTTAATTAAATTGTATTGTTTTAATTTTATCTATGGGTTAAGTTGTGAATTATAAATATTGTTAATTAGAACTTATTTAAGGAATTAAACTTGATGGTTTAATTATTAAATTAAGTTTCTAGTGGATCAAATTTATAATGAAAAAAAAACCCTAAGGATATACATGCCAAACGTATTTGGCAGCAGGTAAAATACATGCCAAACATAATTGGGAGCCTCTTAATCATATATATATAAAAAAACGGATTGGCAGTTTCCAGATAAGATAGGGTTATGGCATGGTATTGAATTGAGTTTTTGGAGTCTTTCTTTGATTTTTTCTTCATCTTCTTCGTCTAGCATCGATCTCGATTCGAGTGCACATGATTTTAGAGGGCTTTCGTTTTGAAAGCCTCGTTTACATCAACTCCGCTGTGAGTTTTATATGCTTTAATCTCACGGATTTAAAATTTCATTGTATGATATTCGATAAAAGATCCTCGTGGATTTGAGAAATTCAATCGGTTTCTGCCTTTGTGATTAAATTTCGATGACAAATCCCTACAAAATGAGTGTACAGAAATAAAGTATAATGGGTCTATAGAAAGATATAAAGCTAGACTAGTGGCAAATGTATACTCAACAACATGGCATTGACTATTTAGAAACATTCTCTCCCGTGGAAAAAAATCACTACTACAAGAATTTTACTTGCTCTTACTGCATAGAATAATAGGTTTTTAGAGCAACTTTATATTAAAAATGTCTTTTTACATTGGAATTTAGAAAAGTAAATATATATGGACTTACCACAAGATTTTACAAGTACTGTTAAGAATCTATTTTACAAGCAAGCCAATGGACGGTGAGTTTCTACTCTCACAAGTTCACTGATTGAAGCAATAATGAAGAGGCAATTAGAGATTTTAAAACATATTTACATAATTGCTTTTACAATAAGAATTTAGAAAAATTGAAATACATTGTAGGAATCGAAATTGCTAAAACTAAAAAGAGGATACATAGGTATCAAAGAAAGTATGCTTTAGATTTACTTGCACAGTTTGAATTCTTGGAATCAAAACCAACAGCAACTCCAATAGTCAGGGGCGGACTCACGTTAAAGGATAGAATAGCGTGGCCACCCTTCATGTTTAGAATATATATTAAATAGATGTAATCTATAACAAGGAAACAATGTGGCACATATGGTTGAGATTTACAGGATCCCCTTATGGTTTGAATTTGAAACCCAATAACTTCTGTGAGTTTTTAATTGTTTTTTAAACACAAACGTCATTATTTTATATGGTTTATAATTAAACAAAATTGATTGTTTGCGTGTGATGTTGTTGGAACTTGAGATTCGCAATGTTGAGACCTTAACACCTTACCAACAAGGCTATCTATACATTCAGATATATTATCTCACAGACATATTATTATATGATATTAACATAAATTGTATTTTATTATATTTTATAACATGAGTTTTCTGTATATTAGTTGAACGTGATTTACCAACCAAGCTAATTAGCATATTGGATGCAATTTTATACAAATACTTTTAAGTATTTGTATATTAATATTTTAACATAAAAAATAAATTTAAATAGTTAAATAAATTAAAACTTCGAAAATTGCATTAAACAATGACTTCACATTAATTTATTGCATGGAACAACTATTTTTTTTAAAAAAAATTCTACATGTTAATTTGACCCCCTCATTTTTAATTTATGATCCACCCCTTGACTAAAAGCTAAATGACAACGCAACATACAAAAAGCTGATAGGTAAACTGCTTTATCTGGTAAATATCAGGCATGATATTGCGTTCACAGTGCAACAATTGTCACAGTTCTTGGATACACCACATGAAGAACATCTCATTATAGCTCATCGAGTTCTTAGATGACTAAAAAGAAAACCAAGACTAGCAGTCTTTTATCTAGCAAACAAAGACATAAAAGTTAATACACTAACTCTGGCTGGGGAAATTGTATTGATAGTAGAAAATCAGTATTCAGTTATTGTGTTTTCATTGGGGTTTCTTGGAAATAAAAAGCAAAACATAGTGGCAAGGAGTTCTTCGGAAGAAGAGTACAGAGCTATGGCTTCAACTACAGTTGAGATATAATGGATTTTGTATCTGTTGAGAGATTTGGGTGTCAGAACAACACCATCAGAACTTCTTTTTTTGTGATAACGCATCCGCCGTACACATAGCAAGAAACCCATAATCGCGAGAGAACCAAGCATCAAGACATTGATTGTCATTTTGTAAGAGCAAAGATATAAGCTGCATCATTGATAGGCCTGTAAGTAGGCGAGACTCTAGAGGAAACAGAACAAAGGAAAAGGAACTTTTGGGACAAATTTTCTGATATATCTCAATTAAAAGTACAAGCTTAAATAGGAAATAATGAAACTAACAAACTAACATGATCCTAAAGCTACGCCATGAAGTCCACTAACAGAAATTGCCAATAACCGAAAACTAATGCAGTCAACAATGCAACAACAAACTAGAGAAAATATAGCTAAGTGGATTGAACTAGTCAAGAAGCCTTGCTAGCATCCTGGTCTTTCTTCTAGGTCGGTTCACAGTGATCTGATCCGGTTCGTGGTTGATTTGGTTCGCAACATCCAAATTCAATAAATCTCATATGCAATTTCTTTGCAATCTTGCTTTAATTCATCATTTAATTTCTTCCCAAATCTAAAATCCATGTCAAGTTCCCAAATAATGAACCCTAAACCACCTAACTTCCCCTGTTCAATTCCTATTCATCTATCTAAAATTAAAGACTGAAAAAATTAGTAGATAAGCAAGATTCAAATGAAAACAATGCCATGGAAAACAAGATTCGACTGCGGGTGTGCTTGCATTGAGATTGTGACGGTAATTTTGATAATAAATTAGTCGGTGGGATAAATATCAAAGATGAAAGGGATATAATCTAAGATCTAGTTTTCTTAATTTTGAAAATGGAGGATTACGCACAATCCCTTAATCAACAGTATAAAAATGGAAGAGAGAATTTCAAGAATTTGTTGCCATAAAAATTCATTGGAGAAAGGGTACACACAAAATGGTGCAAAGAGGAGCAGAAGCAATGAGATGAACTATGATGGAAGAAAGAGAGAGACAAAAAGGAAGAATGAAATGGTGGGTTACTATTCTGGTGTTGAGCTTGAGATAATTTATGCAAGAGGCGTTGGAGTTGGTTGCGGGTGACGAAATGACTATCGAAAATGAAACAAACGAATGGGCTGAAGTTATCAATTCCGACGGTATGATAGCGGCGGTGTGGTGGTTCACCGGTGAAGAGTAAGAGAAATGAAGTTTTCATGTTAATGGCGGATGAGATTTCAGAGATCTTTAATTTTATTTGTTTTTTTTTTAATTATTTTAACTCTAGTCAAACTTTGCAGAAAGTAAGTTAAGAAAAGAAAGTAGGATTGTCAATGGAATGGTGCCACGTCACTAATTTTTAAAGAACAATTATCATAGTTTGAAAATACCTTGACACGTCATCTTTTATTAACAGTGTTAAGAAAAGAGTAATTTTTGTTAACGGTTTGAAACATAAGCATGTTTTTGTAAAAAAATTATGCAGGGAACTTTTCGCAAATCGATCTAATTACAGGGTATTTTTTTGAACTTTACCCTAAAATTTAATTTTTTTTAGACATGTGGTTTACCCAAAGGAAAATATGGAAAAAAAGCCAAAGCCAAAACTTGTTGTTTGGTCTCTAAATGACAAGTCTTGTAGTAATTTGGGCTCTCAAGTTAAACTTATCAAAATAAGAAGCCTAATATTTAGAAGGAAGAGGAATGAAGTAAAAGGTGCCAATTGAACTACATTGAAAGGATGGAGCGAGTAAGGTATAAAACAAAGGCTTAATACATCAACACCCCCTTAAAGTTGGTTCTGAAAATCGCATGTCATCTTCAACTTTCAAAAAAATCAGTTACCCCTTAACTTGGCAAAATTGACCAGCTACCCCCTTAACTTAGCAAAAATGCATCAGTTAGGCCCCTCAATGTCACATGTCAGAATCCGGATAGTTTAACTTTTCAAAGATGTCATTTTTCTGATTTTTCTCTCTCCAATAAGAAGTTGACACATGGCATTGAGGGGGTAAACTGGTGCATTTTTGCCAAGTTAAGAGAGCAACTGATCTTTTTTGTTAAAGTTGAGGGTGACATCCGGTCCAACTTGTGTTAGAATCATTTGTCCCCAAACAAAAGAAATTGTTGCTATTGTCCTCCAACCTCCTTTTTGAATTTTATAAGCAAACTCTCCCCCCTCTTAACGTTGTTTAGTCGTTAGCTTCTTATTACCAAATTATTCCTTTTCAGTTCTCTATTTGATGCGCGCTCCTTCTCTTATTCAAATTTCTACCTTTTTGTTTCGGATTCTTCAATTCTAACCGCTCAATCTAATTTCTGCTGATATACCCATATGAAAAAGCTACCCACATCTATTAATCTTTAAGCTCATTGGCCGATTTTTTATTCGTCGTTGCTCGAGGGTTGGCGCATAAAACCTAGAATTTGAACTGGGTTTTCATATTTTTCCAATTTTGTTTGGCGGGTTGGGATAAAGTCTTGAACTTTGATCTGGGTTTTGTTAATAATGAAGAAGCAAGTCGATTTAGGGCTGATTGGATCTGACTTTGCGGTCCGTTTCATTTTTTCTTAATCAATTATGTGGAAATTTTATGCTCTTTATTTTTCTTATTGGTTGTTGTTGGTTTTAGGCCATTGGAGATAAGCGACGAAGAGATGAATTGGGAGAGAAACAGGAAAGTCTTCCTAAGCGGAGCAAATCGAAAGATCTTCATTCTGTTTTGAGCTCTCAAGGTAATTCAGTTTCGTTTACAGATGCAAATTTTTATTATTTTATTGGGTCGATTTCCAATATCTAAAATTGAGAGCTTGAATGCTCTCAAGAGTTTCTGTCTTACACTGATTTCATTTTTGCATTTAGAATTAAAGCTGCTGTAAATAAGCTAGGTACAGGAAATATGAATTTCAACCTTAAAACCTTACACTTTCACGTTTTTATTCAGAAATTAGCACTATGGGTAAATTTGAGTTGGGTGGAGATATTTCGAGCTCAGTGCATCACGATTCCTTCTGTTTATCGAGGAACAACAGCCACTTGAAGTTGAGAAGGGAGGCTTCTGAGTGTGGTAGTTCTACTGCTCCAGCTGAGAAGAAAGGCTCATTGAGAGTTTGGAAGGAGATGAAAGAAAATGGCTTTCTGTCATCATCTCCTCATGGAGGCATTTCAATACAAAGCAGTCTAATCTCGTCAATCCATGGAGGAATACCAAAGCCAAAACAGCGTGGAAAAAAAAGCAAGAGTGATGAACTTAAGAAAAAGATGGATCTAGCAAAGAAGGAACAAGTTGACAGGTTAACAAAAATAGCTTCTCCAAGTGGACTTCTAAATGGACTGAATCCCGGAATCATAAATCATGTGAGGAACAAAAAGCAAGTGCATTCCATTATAGAAGCCTTAGTGAGGTCTGAGAAAAACGATCAAGATAATCATCAGATAACAGAAACTACACAAATAACTAGAGGAAGCTTAGTGAGCGAGGTAGATTATAGTTCTGGCCACAATTTGGTCTCACACTCGACTGCTGACATGGACAGCGAGAGATCAGCTTTGAAATCATCATCAACCAATGAGAATTCAAGCACAGATGGCAATGCCATTTCTTGTCTTTCGGTCAAAGGTGTGAACTTGGACCAAATCTGTAATTTAACATGTTCGTAAACAAATCCAGTAGCTTAGCATTGGTTTATTCTAATGTTCTTTCAGCTGCAAGTGTTGCTTCTCAATGGCTAGAGCTTCTTCATCAAGACATTAAAGGGCGGCTCTCAGGTACAATAGTGAAAACCATAGAAGTCAAAAGCACTTGCTTTTGCGCTTCTGTTGAACACAAGGGCACGCTTTTTTTTGCGGGTTAGATTTTAATGACTTGTTTTTTTGGTTGTGGTCTATTGTGACATGCAATATTTTTATTATTTATTAGTTTTAAATAGCTATATTTTATAAATTTTCTAAACCTATAATATTTTGGATGAGTTTTTAATAGTCTGCTTTTTTTTGCGCTTTGTGTAAAAGCAAGAAGCGAGGCCCTAGTGCTCTACGCTCTCAACTACTAAGGTGTAAACTTGTGTTGTAAATGCATTAAATGGTTTAAAATCCTCTGAATGAAATGAGTTTTATGTTTGCAGCATTGCAGCGTAGTAGAAAGAGAGTCCAAGCTGTAATTACAACAGAGTTCCCTTTCCTAATGTCTAAAGAATTCGCATCTTATCAAGATAATAATATGATATCTGTAATGCATCAAATGAAATGGAGCACATTGTTTGATCAGATGGATAAAGCGCTCTCCACAGAAGAGCAACAACTTGTAAGAATGAGATGCTTTTCTATTCCATATGAAAAACAAGTTTCTTAGTAAACAGAATAGTAATGTTATTGTTCCGTTGTTTCTTTTATTTTAATTGAATGCATTCCTTTACTGAAATTATGTTGAAATGCAGGAAAGTGGGTTGAAAAACGTAAAAGAAATGCAATCGCACTGTGATCAAGGGCTGCAAAGTATGAGCAAAATTTTTGGTTTCATGCTGCCAGAAATGTCAGTAAATTGTACCAGGTGAAGTTTCTTTCATAAGCAATTTGTTTAATATGTTAGAAAGTTTAAAATGGCATACGCAACCCTTATTTTGAAATTCTTTTGCGAGTGAGAAAAATCTGGTAAGACAGTCACAATTAGGACCAGCTTGGGATTGCTTTGATAGGCTGCTTTTTTTAAAAGCTCCATTTTCAAGGTTTTCCAGATTGTCCCAAAAAGCTCTGGAAATCAATAGCAAACATTTTCTAATTAATTAGTATTAAGAGTCAAAATCTTTTGTCCAATGCCAAAATACGTTGTATCAAAAGTTTGTAAATGAAACTTTTCGTGACAGCACATGCCATTAAATAGCTGGAAAATTGCTTGATTTAAATGATTTGACAGCTCTTTGTTTCTTGATAAACGATGGATCCCTAGAAGCTAATTTTTACAACTTGTTTATGATTTACCAGAATTGGAAAAACTGATAGTATTGAGAGGCATTTAGAAGTTAGAGCAGCAGCAGCTTCTATATATTCAACCTGCGGCTTCTTATTGTCTAAGGAGAACGTTTCCTGCTTCTGATCTTTCTCTAATCAATTTGTATCTACCGCAATTAGGTCTGGTTTAGCAAGTTATAGCAGTACAGGTTTTCTTTTTAACATTTTTGTTTTATTTTCTTATTTGGCAATAGTACTACTCTATGTTGTGGATGACCTATCGGTTTTCTGATGCAATTTCTCTGTGCATGAAGTTTTCTCAGAATAAAGATTTGTGTTCGTTTTTTTTTTTTTTTTTTGCTGTTTGATTCCAAATCCGCCTCATGTCTCTATGTAGTGTTCTTTGTAATAGTGTCAAATGAAGCTCCTATAATATTATCTGCATATAATATTACCATTAACAAATGTACTTCTATATTAGTACTATTCAAATAACTATCTTCACATCTGTTGCTTATACTTTTTTTAATTATTGCTTCTCTGGTGTTTCTTATAATACATAAGCATTATATAATTTACCAAAAAAGCTGCAACAAGGCTAAAGAGAGCTTGAAAAGTACAAAGAGATGGCGATACAAACAAGCAATGTTTTCCAATCAAAATGATAAGATATCTAAATATGAGGCCTGATGTCGTGAGAATCAAAATGTGTTCACCTGCAAGACAGCAAAGACGGTAGAGGACTAGGTCGGGTTTTCTGGTGTAGTCACTTCGATGCCTAAGTTAGGTCTAGACACAGGTGAATAATGTAGAATTAAGGAGTTGGATAGTGATTGATTGCTTACTTCCTCAATGACCATTAAGTCCTTTGTGTAAGAGAGGAGACCGAGGAGACCGTTCCTTTGAAGGTAGCGGTTACGTTGAACCTCTTAAAGACTGTCTCATTATTGTCATTTCAACGGCTACTTTGAATTCCTTAAAGACGGTCACATGGCTCTCTCGTGGGCAATCATGTGTCTATGTCTTTATGGATTGAGGCTAATGGGCTTTCATGGGCCGTATCAGCCTCTTTGGGTTAATGCTATTATTTCCTTGTTATTAAATGTCCCTCCCGCGGTCGGTCTTGGTTGTTCCGTGTCATGTGACTTGTGTTTTTGAAACCAGATAGAATATCATTTTGCGGTGATTGAGGAATATAAAACGACACTCTTAGCTCGGTCATCTTTCATTCCTCTAAAGTTTTTTTCTAGAGTCGGTCGACTTTTAATAACTCCAAAATATTTGTCTCTGTTCCCAAAGATATCCCTCCCTCGGCCGCTGTCGAACTCTGTTACGGTTCGGACTCATTTATTATCCCTAAAATGAGCCATCTTTTTCTTTTTGAATTGTTTGATGTTCACACACACCCCTTGAGTTTTAGCGTGTTGTAGAAGATGTCTTTTACACTTCTCTAGGGTTTAATTAGTGCATCATGATTACTTATTTTGAAATTATATGTCCCTCTTAAATCCTCCTATAAAAGGGTGAAAAAAATCCAACTTTGATTATTTTTTCTCTCCTCTTCTAGTTTCTGTGATATCCGGCGAACAAGCACTCAAATTCTCCTTGTGCCAAAATTTTTTTGGAAGACTCAACTCCTTTTTTGCTTTTTAATGGATCGCTTTATAGTTTCTTTCCACTTCTTCTACTGAATCTGCAAATAACGAAGGCGTCACTATTGGGTCCCCTGAGGATTTTCCTAGATGCTGAGGGTATTGGAATCTCTGCCTCCGACGCTAGCACTCCTAATATTCCAATTACCCAACAATCACAAGGCTCCTCGCCCTTTTCCCATACTACGTACCTCTAGAGTTTTAATTCCTTACACCTTAGCAGATATACCCCTAGTAGATTTGGGTACCGTTATTTAACCACGGACCATCTGTCAATCGCCCTAAGGACTCTAAAACGAATGCTAAATTAGATGTATTGATACGATCGACTGCCACAGTAAAAGAGGTGATGCATTATTTGGAGGTGCTTTGCCAAAGACCGAGCGTTCTAGGTTCTGTCCCTAATCCAACGGATACTATTAATAAGCCACCTGAGAAGACCATGACGATGTATATCCAACACATTGAATGGGGTTTTCGACTTCCTTGTAACTGAGTAGTGGCCTCCATCATGAGAGAATTCAATATAAGCTCTCCTCAGGTGTCGCCCAATTCCATGCTCGAACTTCTACTTTTGGACAAATTATGTATAGATCTAAGTTTGTGGGTTATATGGTATGGTGTTTCGCCGCTTTTTCCATCCTGTACAAAACCGTGCTGGGAATTTGCTTTATTTTACCTCGACCTGGCTCAAACTTTTCCAAATAATGAAGAATAGGTAAGGATGTACATAAGGATGCCATCTTCAAAAAGGGCTTCCCTTTTCCGATGGCTTGGAACCGGGTTCATGGGAACTTGTCATCTTGGAAGGAGGACAATAGATTAGTGGAGCTTCAGGGGAAAGCGGCTCATTACTGGATCAGATGGATGTTCTGGGCATTAATTGGACGGACGTAGTTCGGGTTCTTAATAACCCATCCTACTTTAAGTATACTGATACAGCTCCACGGATAGTGGATTTACTCCCTATAGGCAACGAGCCAAGTAATTTTTCTTTTTCTTAATCTTAAATTCCTTTTGACTATTTTTTTCTTTCCTTTTGTAGGTATGTGTAACTTAATGTCATTCCATACTCTACTAGAAACGATGTCTGAGAAGAAATGGAAAAAGAAGCCTCGAGTACCAAAGCTTGCCGGTCTCGGTGAAGGTGCTACTTCGCTTGATGTTCAGGCCGAGCCTCCTCCGTCACTTGGTAGCTTATCCCAAGAAGTGGAGAACTACCAAGCTGACCCTTCTGAGGATGTTGCTGCCAATGTTTATGTTCTTGCAAAAGGTACATTTAGAGCCACTGAGGAGAGGCAGAGAACCAAGGATCCTCCGTCAAAAGATGTTGAGAAGGAGGCTGATATCCTCCCCAATGAGAACATTGGCAAGGTGGCTAGGGAGGTTTAAGCTACATCTCCTTCTGTTATGCTTAGTTGGTTGGCTAAGGGGAAAGATCCCATCGTGGATGTGGATCTTACCACTGACAAAGGGGTTTTGGAACCGTTGAATACTGGAGGTCTGTCCTTCCATGGTAAGAAGCAACCCCTTGATGATTGCGGTGCCTCCTAGTCTCCTTCAAATAAAGGACGAGGCTTGAGACTGACCTTTATGTTAATCCACTTCAGGTTTCCATTTATTGCTTCTTTTATTTATAATTCTTTTCATCCTTTACTTTTATGGTGTTGACCAATCTGCCTTGCTTGTTACAGGTTTGGGAGGCTGAACTCGGCCTAGATGTCAAGTTGGACGATGACAGGATTGTCAGAAAATTCACCGAGCTCACTCGTCTTCCGGTCAAGGTTGCTTCGCTAAAAAAGAAGAGCGCTGATAAAGTCCCTGCGTCACCGAGCGCATATTCTTGAGGTATAGATTTATTTATTTATTTTATTTCTACTTCACTTTTATCCTTCTTTATGCTTATTCTCTTTTATCACAATGTTTCTCCCACTCCATCTTCCTCGAGGAAAAACTGAAAGTCCAGGGTCTTAAGATTAAGGCCCTGCATGAGGAGAAGAAGGATTTGGAGAAGAGTAACAAGAAGCTTGCATTGGCCAAAACTAAGGCTATTGAAGAGCTGAGTTCTATGGTGAAGGAGAAGAATCACCTGGCCTCTACAAATGCTAAGTTATCTCAAGACCTTGCCTCTCAGAACGAGGCGAATAAAAAAGCTTTGGTTGAGGCTACCAGGACCCTTGCAGACCGAGAAGGAGGACACACACTATCATTGGACAAAAAGGTGGCTGAAAACAATGTCTTAAGCGAGGCTATGGAAGTAGCGAAATTAAAAGAGGCCGAAGATGCAAAAAGGCTGAGTGACTCTAACACCGAGCTTTCTAAGCTTGACAGGATCAAAGTCTCTTTCAGGATCGTTGTCGGGCCTTGAAGCACCATTTCTAAAAAAAGGAATTAGGGTTGATTGATCAATGGAATCATTTCAAGTCAACTTCAGAGTGAATTTTCTCCGCAAGGCTAACAAACTCTTCCCTGGAATTGACGTGGATCCTCTCCCCTTACTTCCTGAGCCGAGGTTGGATGATGCCGTGTAATTTTGGCCCGAGGATATCTTGTGGTTTGGTGGAGTTCCTGACCAAGCAGAGGCGAAGGACGAGGCTGAAAATGTTGAGGAAGATGAATGCGAGGAAGAGGAGGAAGAAGAGAAGGTGACCTCTTATCACTCATGGGAAACATCTCAGCGCTCCAAGCTTGAAAATGTGACGGAGGATGCTTTGTCTCTTCCTTCCCCTTAAATTATTTTTACTGTAAATTTGTAATGAACTTCTATACATATAATATTGACTTTTGTTGCTTCAGTTTTTGTTTGCCTCGTTGCTTTGACTTATTCTTTGTGTGTTTTGATGATGCTTAGTCTCTTATTTTAGGGCCCTTAAAGATCGCTAGTTTTTATGATGTAGAAATTCCACAGCATATTCCTTTATATGGTTCGCTCGTAATTCTTTCTTTTGTCGTAGTATTTAGGCTTAATGCATTGACACCGCCCTGAACTTGTTGAAAAAAGACTGTTGTCACCCTGAACTTTCAAATGTGATAGATAGCCCCATGTACTTGTTTGAAACGTGTCACTTTACTCCCTCGTAAAAATATCTTCTTCAAGAACAAGAAGATGAACACGACGGGTCAAGAATCGATACAATATTATGATTAATTGAAGAAAAATTTAGAATAGAGATGAAGTTTTGATGAAGATGAAGAACATATATTAAGGATTTTGAATTCTAAGAATAAGAATGTTACGGATTTTTTGTATTCATTTTCTATTCCACCAACCTACTTTACGCGCATGTATTTTGATGGTCATTTACGTAGCAAGTTAGGTCAGCAAAATGGGTTAAACTGATTTGTTTTAGACAAGTACAGGGGTTATCTGTCACATTTCAAAGTTCAGGGTGGCAACGGTCCTTTTTGGATAAGTTCAGGGGGGTGTAGATGTATTAAGTCTAGCATTTATATTCGTCCTTTAATGGGGACTTTACATGAGTTTCTCAGTTTTGCACATATTTTTGTCTTCATACAATGGGCCCCTTTTGTGGGGTTCGCTCATTTTTTTTATGGACTTCGGTTTCTTCATGCCTTTGGCATTTTCTTGAACAACCATGAAAGTGTCATTATTATAAAGAAAATGTGTATATGAATGATACCGACTTGCAAACAATAACAGTCTGAAAAGCCGGACCACTCTTAA
>CATIWQ010167996.1:0-23261 GCA_949673415.1 Euphorbia schlechtendalii | reverse complement strand
AGGCACTAATGGATAGACAAATTAATTTATGTTAGAGGATTAGTAAGATGTTAGGGGGATGTTACGTATTCTGTTTATGCAGCTGGAAAGGGGCATAATGAGACTCTAATTAGTAATCAGCTACTAACTTTAGGAATGACTGCTTTAGGCTCTTTCTTTTCAACTTCAACTTATAAGTAGTTGTATTAATTTGAACTTAACTTATTATAGTGTACATATTCAATTATGCAGTAGCTAACTCACTTGGGAAACTGTCGAGACATTATTTAATTGGGCTGAAGCCAAATTATTCTCATCTTCGTTCAGAGAAAGGCCAAAAGTAAACAACACAAACACACCACTGTCACTACACTTACCCAAACAACATAATTTTGCAACACTCTGAATGTTAATATGTTGGATGAGTCAAAGGTTAAATATATGTTGGGATGAGTCAAAGGTTAAATGAAGGACACTTACAATTTCTTTTTTTATTTGCAGGATGGTGCTTTCCAATTCTGATATGTGCTGGCTGAGGGTCTGCATGTTTCATATACAAATTAGATGGTTCAAAATTAACACATGCAGTTCAGTGAAACCTGAATTAACACATGCAATTCCAACACATGGCAAATCATTTGTGAATAGGGCCAACTGATGGCATATTTCCTAAGTTCTAAAAGCAATTAACACAAGTCCCAATTTTTTTTAAAATAAACTATGAAGTTCCAGAGTTAACAAGTGACAAAACCACTAAATCAGTACCCGGACAACTTAAGCACAAACTATTCCAATAATTAATAACCTCCAGTGCAGAGAAATCAAATAAATAGAAAATGCAGTCTTTCCCAAATCTTCGATCCCTAGAAGGTTGAAGTCATTGCACTCAGAAATAATCTGTTGCACATTGCTCTGCAAAAAGAAAAATCTCACTCTTGACAGTAAATATATTAATGCAAGGAATACAACGAACTATGGCCCGAAGAAAAGACAAATCTTAAAGAGAAAGTAAATCATATTCCCAAAATTACCTCGAGCTGAAGAGCACAATCTTCCAATAATTGGATAGAATCAGAAGGATTAATTCCAACTACAGAATTTTCATTGCAATTACCTAGAATTTCTTCGAGCTCTCTAATCTCATTGCATTTAAAGCTCCCGCTCTAACCTGAATTATTTTCATCTGCAATTCGGCTAAACCTAAATTGCTAGTTCACTTTTTACAAAAGATCATTACTAATCATTTGGTATAAAAACGACATCAAAATCCGAATTAGGGTTAATCTAAATCAGACTTAATAAGTTAAAATGCACTAAATATGTGTAGAATTTTTATAGAAAAAATGATTAAAAAACTTGATTTAGGTTAAATCGAAATCAAATTTAGGTTTAGAATCAAAACTAACCTGTTTTTGCTTGGAAATTTTATCTCCGTTGATCAAAATAGCTACGATAATCGTTGATTGGAGATGGAAGTTACTTACCTGTTTTGCCTTGAATGCTTGTTTCTTCTCGCTGGAATAACAGATTGACATGAGATGCTATCGAAAGTTATTGCAAAGAAACCGGTGAGGAGAGGAACGAACAGAAGTAGAGTTTGGCTTCTTTTATTCATCACGTATTGTTGGATTTTGGATCTAATTTTATGGGCCTCTTAAATTATGTTCTATGACCCTAAATTATTAAGGTCATTTCCTGCATTAGTAAAAAAAGCTCCTTTTCCAAAATAATAACTTAGTTGTGACTTGTGAGTAGATCAACCGACTAAAGGACCGTCGCCCACTTAGCCCACATGAAATGGGCTGGGACTTGGAATTGTTTAACAACTACCAATCTTACTAATTATTTGTATAATATAAGTATATATTAGAAATGTAGTTTGAACCATTAAATAATTAAAAGGAGATGTTTGAACTTTTGATTATCTTTTTTCAGAAAAATTTAATTGTTTTGTGGTATTATAGACTATTTGGTGACTAGAATGAGCTAGTTGATGTTTTCTAATTAAGCCTTTACAAATCAAACTTTTATTATATTATAAAAATATCACCTTAAGTTTCATATCTATTCCAATACTTTAGTATTCAAATTACCAACACACCTTTCACCTTGCGCATGACATCTTTTTTTTAAGTTTTATTATCTTATTTTTCATTTATCTCTTAAACCATTCATTTTTTTGATATATTGTTTTAGAGTTTTTAGTTAATCTCATTTTTATCTTTGCAGCGTCATCCATTGTGACTTTCACATTTTTATGTTTATTATATGTCGAATTTGTCTATTAAAATATCTATTATATGATTTTATATGTATATAATAGTTAGATGTCTATAATACATTTGTCAGATGCCAAATATATTTGCAAATTCAAGTATGATTATATATATTTTCATATTTTTATTTTCGCGATGTCAGATTTCTATTATATGTCTATTATATGAATGTTTTCGACATATTGTAGACATATAAAAGACAATGGTGCGAAAGTTACAATGAATGACATTTCAAAGATAAAAATGAGATGAATAAAAAATTCTAAAGCGACATGCAAAAAAATAATCAGTTTGAGAGACAATTGCAAATAGATATTTTTATTTTCGCATTGTCAAATATCTCTAGTATATGTCTGTTATATGTCTATTATATGAATGTTTTCAACATATACAGACATATAATAGATATATAACAGTGCAAAAGTCACATTAGATGATATTTTAAAGATAAAAATGAGACGAACAAAAAATTCTAAAGCGGCATGTCAAAAAAAATAAGGAAAATTGTAAAAAATGTAGGGTTTGTGGAACTTATTTACAAAATTACTTTCCAACTAATGCTTTGCATTATATAACCAATTTTAAGTTTAAGTTTTCACTATATACGTTCTATATATACAATGTTTTATCAAGTTTCAGTTGCTTCTTCTTTTGCATCGCGCGTTTCTCTACATCAAATTTTCTCTTCCTTGTTTTGATTCTCCCCGATTCTCTCTAGATCGAAGATTCTTCAAGTCTCTAATATTTGAAACTATCAAATTCTCTGCATAATTCAAGTTTTCTAGCTTTCCTCTAAGTCTCTGCTCTCTGCAACTATCAAATTCTCTATATAATTCCAGTTTTCTAGCTTTGTATCAAACTTTTTTATTTCAATGTGAAATTTCAATTAGATTAGCTATTGTTTTGCATCTGATTTTTATTTTAATCATAATTGAGCTTCAAATGCATATTTTAAGAACAAAAAGGAAAACTAATAACCTGAGCAGCACTTTGTGCCATGGGATAAATTGCAGACTAAACATAAACAAGTGAAGGTTGAGCACTAGGTCTACATTGACACTAAATCTGTTATAAATGCATTTTCATTACTTTTCAAGATTAATTTTACATAACTTATTCTTCATACCAGTTTCCTACCACTTACCTACTAGTTTTTTACTAGTTTTGACATTTTTTGTTATTCGTACTAGTTTCAATTCAGTTACATACCAGATTCCTACTGTTTTGATTCAATATTTTGTAGAGATTTATTTTACATATTCTAATCACTTTCTAATGAATTGTCATTATTTTTTAAGATTATATGACACAACTTATTCTTCGTACTAGTTTCCTACCACTTACCTATCAGTTTCTTACTAGTTTTGACATTTTTTGTTCTTCATGCTAGTTACATACTAGATTCCTACTGTTTTAATTTAATACTTTCTAAAGACTTTTCTTACATCTTCTAATCACTTTCTGTTTCATTTTCATTACTTTTCAAGATTAATTTGACACAACTTGTTCTTCATACTAGTTTCCTACCACTTACTTGCCAGTTTCTTATTAGTTTTGACATTTTTTGTTCTTCATACCAACTACATACCGGATCCCTACTGTTTTGATTCAATACTTTGTAGATATTTATCTTACATGTTCCAATCACTTTTTAATACATTTTCATTACTTTTCAAGATTAATTTGACACAACTTGTTCTTCATACCAGTTTCCTGCCACTTACCTACCAATTTCTTAATAGTTTTGATATTTTTTATTCTTCATAGCAGTTACATACCAGATTCCTACTATTTTAATTCAATAATTTGTAAAAATTTATCTTACATGTTCTAATCACTTTCTAATGCATTTTTATTACTTTTCAAGATTAATTTGACAGAATTTGTTCTTCGTACCAGTTTCCTACCACTCACCTACCATTCTTACTAGTTTTGACAATTTTTGTTCTTCATACTAGTTACATACCAGATTCCTACTATTTTGATTCAATACTTTGTAGAGATTTATCTTACAAGTTCTAATCACTTTCTAATGCATTTTCATTACTTTTCAAAATTAATTTGGCACAATTTATTTTTCATACCAGTTTCCTACCACTTACCTACCAGTTTCTTATTAGTTTTGTTAATTTTTATTCTTCATACAAGTTACATACAAGATATCTATTTTTTTGATTCACTACTTTGTAGAGATTTTATCTTACTTGTTCTAATCACTTTCTAATGCATTTTCATTACTTTTCAAGATTAATTTGACACAACTAGTTCTTCATACTAGTTTCCTACCACTTACCTACTAGTTTCTTACTAATGTTGACATTTTTTGTTCTTCATATCAGTTATATACCAGATACCTACTATTTTGATTCAATACTTTGTAGAGATTTTTTTTACATGTTGTAATTACTTTCTAATGCATTTTCATTACTTTTAAGATTATAATTGTTTGTTTATTGCTATGGAGATAAATTTTTGACATGTATTTATGTTACCTACCATATTTTCATAATAAATATGACATAACTTATTCTTCCTACCAATTACATACCACTTACCTACCAGTTTCTTACCAGATATCAAATAGTTGAGTTTTTTTTTTCTAAAAATGTATATCACAAATGGATGAAGTTTCGAAGATAAAAATGAGACGAACAAAAAACTCCAAAGTGGCATGCCAAAAAAATAAACGGTTTGAAAGATAATGACAAAATAAGATAAAAAAAATAAAAAAACACACGTAGAAGGTAAGGAAGGAGAACACAACTTTGCAGCATATAGGATATAAATATGAAAGTTAATTGGTCAAATAAGTTAGGCCACAAAACTTTAGCTGAAACTATTCCCAACTTTCAGTCCATTTATGAAATTTTCCCAAAAAATAAACGATTTGAGAGATAATTGCAAAATACAATGAGAGATGAAAGGTGGAAGGTATGAATGTAATTCTAAAATAAGAGAAGTTGAAATTGAAAATAAACTATGAAGGGGTTACTTTTGTAAATATGAGAATCTAGCCCTAATTTGATGATTTCCCCTTTTCTTTTACATGAAATCCAACTTAGTATAGTCTGACCCGCACAACCCAACAAGGCTATAATCATATCTAATTTCCATATCTAGGTTTGAGTAAGGGTGTGCAAAACCCAGTTCGATTCAAAACCGAACCAAATCCCAACTGAATTATATTCAATTTGGTGTAAGCGGATTCGGTTTGATTTCGATTCGGTTATAATCGAATCACTCAAATTCTATTAAATACAAAAACTATGTAACATACTTTTACATTTTGAGATTATATGTAAGGAATCACTGTTTTAAAAATCTCTGCATAGGCCTTGTCTTAACGCTATTTTGAGGATCGCCGCTCGACTACGCTTAGCGCTTAAAGCCGACTAGCGCCTAAGTCCTGCTCAGGCCTCGATTAATCCCCACCTAGGCTTCTGGAGGCTTCAGCCACCCGATTAGTTCAAAGTATCATTATTTTTTTATTGGAGATAAATTTGATGGCAAATTTTGGAACTTTATGATAATACAACAATTACAATTTCAATACGTCAAACATAATTTATGTATGTATTTCTTTGTTATATATATATATTAATTAGTATAATATTTATTACCTATTCGGTTCGGTTTTTATTTCAGTTTCGTTATAATAACTGAAACCGAACCCGAAATTTTTAGAATTATAAAATCTGAAACCGATCCAAAAAAATTCATTTCGGTTTTTCTTATTCAATTTCGGTTCTGCTTACCCCAAGGTTTGAGATTACGAGACTAACCACAAAATTACCCAAGCTATTACCGTAAAGAAGGGATCGGAAATAATCATTATCAGGAGAGAAAAATGCTTGAGAATTAATTAAGAAGAGAAATCAACAGATTGTATGTATATACTTCAGGTAAAAAAAGAAAGTGAGTTGAAAGTGGAGAGAAGGGGCCATGGAGTTGTAAATGAATAAAAAAATCACAGTAAGTATACCTATACGCGCTTCCTTCTCTACTTACATAATATGACTTTATGAAAATGTCAATGACGATTACACCTAGTTATACTATCTCAAAGTTTTTAAAAAATCACTTGTTTTTTACAATTATAAAATCTGGTTAGGTTGCTCAAATTACCGTTCCATGTTAATTCATTCATACACTCTTCCATTATTTTAATGCTAATCTATGGTTTATGGTTGAGCCAGCAAAATATACTGTTATAAAAAATGTTATGGAATTGTTCAAATAAAAGGAAAGCTTCAACTTGGGCACAGCCAACCTACAGCTATATCATACACGTTTTCTAGTTTTAAAAGTAATACAAACTTCACCTTCTCACTTCCTATATATACATTCCATTCATTTACCATCTATTTCAATTTACTCTCATTTTTCCTTCGCTCCCTTAATCTCCATTTCACTTATTAGTATCACTATATCATCACTAATTAAGCTCCTTATTATCTAGTTATAAGATGACTACTGCTAGAAAGTGTTGTTCCTTTATTGTTATTCTTCTTTTTTGCTCTTTGGTTAGTTCCGCATCCACAGCTCTTCGAGTTGGTTTCTACAAATCTTCATGTCCTTCTGCGGAATCAATTGTGAGAAAAGCTGTCAACAAATTCGTCTCTCGTAATCCCGGATTAGGCGCTGGCCTTATTAGGATGCATTTTCATGACTGTTTTGTTAGGGTATGTAAAATGTTCCCTACATTACAATTATAATGTTGCTACACACTTTATCTGTTTCATAATGAGATTTTCTTTGTTGTATTATTATAGGGATGCGACGCTTCGGTGCTGCTAAAATCGACACCTGGCAACCCAGCCGAGAGAGATCACCTAGCCAACAATCCAAGCCTACGAGGTTTCGAAATAATCGACGAAGCAAAATCTCAACTCGAGGCTATATGTCCGAAAACTGTGTCATGCGCTGACATTATAGCTTTCGCTGCTCGCGACAGTTCCTACAAACTCGGAGGCATAAACTATGCTGTCCCATCAGGAAGGAGAGATGGACACGTGTCTAATATCAATGAGGTGGAACTAAATCTTCCTCCTCCCTTCTTCAGTGCGGAGCAGCTAGTACAAAACTTCGGGCGTAAAGGACTGTCGGCCGACGAAATGGTGACATTATCTGGAGCACATTCGATCGGAGTATCTCACTGTTCTTCATTCTCGAACCGTCTCTACTCATTCAACGCGACTCATCCTCAGGATCCATCGATGGACTTGAGATTTGCAGCTGTTTTGAAGACTAAGTGCCCTAACAGTGGTAAAGGAAGTGATCCAATTGTGGCACTTGATCCTACTCCCAGTCGGATGGATAATAAGTACTACTGGGAGTTGAAGAACAAGCGGGGAGTATTGACATCAGATCAGACATTGATTGACAGTGATTTGACGCGAAATGTGGTGATGAACAATGCTGGAAATGCTGCAGCTTGGGCTACAAAGTTTTCTAGAGCAATGGTTCATATGGGTTCACTCGATGTGCTTACAGGAACTCTTGGGGAAATCAGAACTCAATGCACTGTTGTTAATTGATCTCTTCAACAAGGTTTTGTTTGAATTGTTTTTAACGTTTTCTTCTTTGATTCTGCGGATGATTCTTTGATTTGTGTCCTCGTTTAATTCTGAGGTTTGTCAATGCTATTGTGGATTTAATTTAGATGTACATTTACAGATTGATTATATGTATTTGTTTATTCGAAAGTCAACTCCAAACAATTTATTTTATACAAGAATTGTTCATGAAAATATCAAATTTGGCCAAGTTTTGTATGCAAAGTGGATTGATTTGATGATTAAGTTCCAGTGACGGATAAGAGCTCGTCAAATGATCTTGACTTATTCCTTGGAGATGTTCAAAATTAATGTGCAGCAAGTGACACTTTTTGGTTGATAGACGTTTTTTTTCCATTTATTTACATAAGTTTCAACGTCAACTTTGGATGAAAATAATTATAAAAAATGGAATTGAGCAAGAGAAAAGGAATAATTTTAAAAAACATAATAGTTGTTAGTCCTCTAAAATAAAAAGGAATGCCAAAATTTAATTACTCAAATTTTCCTTAAAATAATTTTCAAGTTTAGAGAATTTTTTGTTACACTCTCAGATTAGATACAACTTATATTTAATTATTTTCCTAGCTAATTAATTCGTTCCTCATTTATACCTTAGTTATATTGTTATAAATCTGATGGTTAATAATAACATATTAGTTGTGTGACTGATTTATACATAATTCTTGTTCTCCATTAGTGCCTAAGTGCCTTACCTATATACAATATGATGTACCAACGGATAAATTATACATTACTTATACTACTCACTACATTGTAAAATAGTCATACCTTGTGGCTACTTTTATAGGTGCAATGTACGATCTTTCTGTATGTATCCAATTGTAGGTCTCTCCTTTATATATTATTTTCGCACTTCAAATTATCAAGGTTGACTACCTTTTTCCCCTAAACGACAATTTCTTTTTTAAACTTCCAAAAGTTCAAAATAATCACTTGAACTTGCAGAAAAAAATTAGAAAAATGATAATTTTTAAAAATCAAAACCAATAAAAAAACTAACACGTGATATTGATGGGGCAAACTAATGTACTTTTTAGAAGTTTGGTGGGTTATTTGAAATTTTGAAAGTTCAGGAAAAAAATAAATTTTAGAGACAAGTTCAGGTGCTCCAAATGTATTATATGAATAAAATATACAGGAAAAAGAGATTGTCCAAGAGTTGAAACCTAACTTCAAATGATAAATTTTATATCAGAAGTTTGAAGCGATTTCATTATCCAGTCATTTGTGATTAAGATTGAAGTTGCGATCTCTAGAGGTCTGGGGTTCGAATCACATTCGGGTGGATTAAAAATTTTCTTTCCATTTAATATCAAGCCAAATGAGGTTAAAATTTTTTCAAAAAAAACATCGCAGTCACTAAGATAATAATAAATATTTAATACAAAATCTATTATCTAAACGTTGTAACATGTATATCCATAAATAGCATCATATACTAATAACCGAACAAGATTATTTCAATGATAATTTTATGTAGCATCACAACATAACAACAAATCAATCAATATCGAAGTACTTGCCGCAATTCTTGTGGAATTGAGATTATAATTTGTTGAATCCAAGTTAATAATACTTCACAGTACTTAAAGTTATAGAAATAACAGTTTACTTAAGATAGTAATATTAATTAGGTATTGAGTATACTTTTAACTAAGCAAGTTCAACTTGAGTTTGTTTTGAGGAAAGAAACTCAGTTTTGCTGAAACTTTATTATGTTATGGCTTAGAGAAGGAAAAATTGTACTTCATAGTTTATGCGATATAACTTAGCTTGAGCTGATTGGCTTGTACTTAGTGAAAAACTGAGTAAACGTGAGACACTTACTTATATTTGTGTTGTTAACCATTTCTGTGAAGATAAAATATTTCTTCAATGCTTTTTAGGTAAAAAGCATTGAAACCAAAATGGATATTCATGTGGTCCTCAACACCAAAAGGTGTCAGTACGGAATGTTAGAGATACCTCACTAGCGTCTAAGTTCAAAAGGAATCTTTTGAAATGAGTCGTTTTTCAATATCTTCGAGCAATTGTGTAACGTCAGCAAAGCAACCAACCGCAAAACTCCACGTTGCATCTCGCATGCCTCTCTCAAACGGATTTTCTTGAAGATATTTGAGTTATTGATGAGTTGAAAATTAATAGATTAATCTCGCACCTCAACGTTCAAAATCGTCATCTCTAAACGTCTTGAAATTTGTTTCAAACGGGCAGATTTGTAAGCTGTGAAGAGAAAAGATTTTGAAGATCAAGTCAAGTTGAGAAGTTTACAATGGTTACTTCCAACCTTCTACAACTATAAACAGAGTCTGGAGCAGATGTTTACAACTTAATGAATAACCTTCAATTTCCTAAGAGTTGAATCTCTGCTAAAGTAATTCCAGCATTTGAAATTCCATTTCAAGCAATCCAAAGTAAACAACCAATTCCAATCAATTTGTTTAGAGAGAAAGCAGATAGGCTAAGAATCTTAGCTAAGCATAAAGGATTCAACATTTTTATAAGATGAAATCATTTGTTCATTTTTATCAAATATCTGAATGAGTCAGTTTGGGAAGGCTACCCAAACTAAGTATTGAGCAGTAATTAGAAAGGAATGTAATTTTTGTAATCAGTCTACCCACTGTGCATATTGAAGGAAAGAAACACTAGTGAATTAAAGCTCAAAAAAGAATTTGGGGACTTGAGGTAGACTAGGGGTCGAACTAGGATAAAATCTCAAGTTTTCTCTATCCTTAACTATCTTTTATTACCTTAACAGTATTTGAACTCATACATCATTTCTCTATTTTGTTTAACTGCTTGAAAACCATTCTAAGCTGAGTAAGATTGCTCAGCACAGCTTGAAAGTAAATTAAGTCAGCTCAAGCTAAGTAAATTACAATTTTTAGACCAAAAGTGCACTTAGCTTCGTTCACTCAACACGCATGTAAAAACATCTTGGCAATCAATTTTAAAATATAAAAAGAACAAGTTATTTTGCATTCACCCCCCCTTTACATGATTATTTAGGCTAATGCGGACCAACATAATTAAATTAAAATTTACAGTATTGTTTACAAGATTACCTTGATGTATATGATATATCTTTATCAAATAGATAAGTTTCTAATTGGTAAAACCTAGTATCAGTTGCAAGCATCAGAGTATCCTCTTCAAAGAATTAATTTTAGCTCACATCCTATAAACAAAATGAAATTCGCATTATATAATAACTCAAATCAAAGCAACCACGAGTATTAAGTTTGTAGTTAAAATGTGACAAAGTCCAATATGGTCAAAGTCAAAATTGACTTAATTAAAATGGTTGGATAAATGGTTGACTTAATTAAATGATTATTTAATTAAAGAGATGGTTAGTTGGTGAAGGATGGAAAAATTCAAGTATAAATATGCCTATTATCTTCATTTGATCTTCAATCCAACATTTGTTTGCCTCATTAAGCCTTTTTTTTTTATTTCTTCTCTCATATTCGGAATATTTTTCTTAGTGATATATTAATTTGGTAGTGTCGGAGGACGTAGGCATAATTAGCCGAACCTCGTTAAAATTTCGATGTTTCTCTCTATTTGGTTTTTTACACTAAGTTTATAATTTGCAAGTCGCTTCCGCAATAATTGGTATCAGAGTTTGGTTAGGAAAAATACTATACTTTGTGCGTTGTAGGTATATTACAGTAACACATCAGAATATTTTTTTACTTATGAGCTTTTGGCAGTTAGCAAATTTTTAAATTTATTGTTAAAAACACTCTTTTGGAAGAATCTTACATAATATATTGTCTTGAGTAATTAGAAAACTTTTGTCACAAAGTGATAAGACTGTAAGGGAAATGATATTTAACTGAGACAGTTTGTGACTCGACCATTTACCTGGGAATTTTTCTAGTTAATACTCAAGAAATATTATTATTTGTGATTTTTCTATTTGAGTTGAAATGGAAAATCTATTTCCAACTAAGGCATCAACATCAAATTAATAATTCTTCAAAGATTTGTTGGAGTAAATTCCAGAGTAGTTGTTGATCCGTATAGCTTATAGAATTGGTCAGAGGTGATGAATGTTAATTAACTTGTTCCTTTATAGTTTAAAAATTCTTAACCAAGTTATGTTAATGAATGTTGAGTATAAAATGTTGTGCTCAAACATAAGGATAAAAAAACTGCAAAACACTCAGCTTGAGCTGACTTTAATTTGATCTCAAGTTGTGCTGAGTAAAATCTTACTCGGCTCAGGTTGGTTTTCAAGATAAAAAAACGGAGAGAAAGATGCTTAAGTATAAGCGAAAGTTGACAAATATAAAAGATAAGGTTTAAGGAACTTATAAACCTGAGAATTTATCCTAGTTGAGTCCCTAGCCTACTTTTAATCCTCAGATTACTTAATGAGCTTAAATCCACTAGTGGTAACTCATTTAACATGGCGGAGATGCCTTTGATAGTGGGTAGAATAATTACAGCAAGTACCTTCCAATATCACTCTTAACAATTTGAGTTCCCTTCTCAAACTGCTATCACTCAATTTTTTGAAATAAACAACTTAATACAAGAACTCAACTTATTAAATGTCGGTTCCTTTACAATGATTTACTTAGCTAGATTCTAAGTCTAATAAAATTTCTCTCTAATATAAACAGAATAGGATTTGATTGTTTACTTTTTAGATTTGCTTGATTGGAATTTCAAAGGCTGTGATTGCTTGAACGGAGTTTCATCTCTTTAGAAATTTAGGTGATTCACCAAGTTGTAGATAACTGCTTCTATCTTTATTTATAGTTGTAAACTTTGGGAAGTAGCCGTTACAACTTATCATCTTGACTTTGGGTTAAAAATTTCTTCTCTTTACTCCTTCAAATTTCTTCCCATTTGAGACGATTCCAAAGCTATTTAAAGACATGATTTCAAACGTTGAGGCATGATATTAATCTGTTGGTTCTCTTCAAGGTCTCTTATAATCAAACAAATCTACTGAGAGTTGGCACATGAGATGTAATGTGGAGGATTTTGATTGAATCTGTTAGCTAACGTAGCAGTAACGCGACGATGCTATAAGATAGTATAATGTCAGAAGATTCCTTTTTAACTTGGACTTTAGTGAATATATGCCAAAATTCTGTATTGACACCTTTTCATTGTGAGGACCATTTGAATATATTTTTGTTTTTAGTACCAAATCCTATTTGAAACTTAAAACGCATCAAACAAGAATTTTCTATTTTCACATAATAAATAAAGGTAACAATGTAATGTTCTTTACTCAGCATCTCATAAATGTATGCTGCTTACGTTGAAATATATCACATAAACTTTGAATCTGAGTTACTCAACACAACAATTCTAGCAACACTAAGCCTTAAGCCTATATCAAGCTGAGTTGTTTTTATCACAAAATAACCTCAAGTTGACTAATTAATTAAGAGTCTACTTAATACCTGAATAATTTCTCTGTTCTAAATAATTTGCTATCTCCAAAACTTAAATATTGTGAAATATTATCAAGCTGGGTTCAATAATCTCCCTCATTTTGGAACAAATAATAAACTAGGTAGTAGCAAAATTTAACTAAGTAAAAGTTTATAGATATAGGAATTTTGGTAAGTGATATAAGACTCCCCCATGCTGAGTGAACTCTCTTTGACAACATAGACTCCACCATCCTGAGTGGATTTCCTTTAGTCAGCATAAGCTCCTCTATACCGAGTGAATTTTCCTTTGAATTTGAGACTTGTCTTATTCAGCTTCTCCAAACATGGTGGTTTATATTGATTCTTATAAGGCATAAGTTTATGAAAGAACTAGAAATATAACTGAAAGTTAAGAAGATCTTAACTTGAAATTAAATATTGTAATTTATATAGATGAACTTAGCAAGTACATAAATTGTAACCTATATTGAGCCTTTACAATGAGTCCTATTACAATATATGCAAGGCATTTGATTATTAAAATGTTATTTAGAAGATCGATGTGGTTTTAATTTCTGAAATTTTTATTTGGAACATCTATTTTATTTTAATCCCCAAAGTATGGCTGGGAAAATATCTACATGTGAGAAAAAATTATTATGAAGTTAGTGATGTGTGAATGCATGATTTAACTCCTTGATTGGCTTTACAGAAGGAAAATGTTTTGGCCCTTAAATCATTAGTTAAAACATGAACAAAATTGGTTAAGTGAGAGAATTTGGCCTTGTCCATAATATTTATCGAGGTAGAATTTCCCCTTGATTGAATTGTTGATTTCTAAAATGTGACGCGGCAAGATGAAATCATGACAAGATAGTGGCATGGTAAGGATGGAGTCGTGGCCAGATGAGATTACGGCAAGACAGTGGCATGGTAAGGTGAACTCAAAGCAAGATAGTGGCACAACTAAGATCAAGAAGCGGTAAGACAATGGCACAACAAGGTGAAGTCACAACTAGATAGCGGTGGGGCAAGATCTTATGATAAATTATTTACGCATATATGTGCGTGTGGATGAACAAATTGGAGTGCTCACATGTATGTTGTGTGATGGGTTAGTTAATTGTGTGTATGAATTCTTGTATGAGTATATGACTATGCATGGGATGTGATATTTCTTTTGTTTGGCATGGCTAGCTGATGCTTTTATGGTGACTAATCAATCTTGAGTGGTTGATGTGGGACTCTTTTGGGCTAGTCGATAGGGATGGACTTGGGTCCAGGTCAAAGTTTGAGTTCAGGTTGGATCGTAGCCTAATTTGAAGCTTTTATCTAGCCTTGAGTAGATTTGGATGAGTTATCAAACTATTGATACACATATTCCTCTTAAGTATTGTTAGACATTATGTATGCCCTAGAGGCAATTAGGGTGATATATCTTAATTAGTCATAATGTACAAGCTATTTCAGATTATTATTAATAATAACAAAGGCAGCTTTGTTGGTTATCAATGTTTATTCAATTTATATATCTCGCTGGTATTATATATATATATATATATATATATATATATATATATATATATATATATATATGTATGTATGTATGTATGTATGTATGTATGTATGTATGTATGTATATGTATGTATATATATATGTGTGTGTGTGTGTGTGTGTGTGTGTGTGTGTGTTTGTTATTGTATATATGCATATTGATAAGATAAAGTACGTGACTACTTCATAGAATGAAAGTGCAAGGACATAATGGGAGCTATGTGATGTGAGAACTGCACACTCATTTTACTATGAATAGTCTAAATGTCCTTAGTCATAGTTTCATTAAGACTGGACATCAATGAAGCGAACAAACTAGCATGTGTAGGCTTACTCATTGGATTAGATCCAAGCACTCAATCTCATGAGCTGAAGGTGGTACCTTGAGTTAACATAAGAATGTATTCGGGTAATACATTAGAGACCACTATAAGACAAACACTCAAAAATAACTATATCCATGAGTTGGTGTCATGTCTTTTTGCAATAGTAGTACAAGTATCCTCAGACCTGAGATACTAGTTACCTTGAATTGGAGTTGCTATACTTTGAGTCATACTTATTCATACCCTGATGATTAGGATGACACAGGTGATTACAGGTATACTGATGATCACTCGTTGGTAAGCCAAGTAGTCAAGATTGGATCCACCGCTCCTGATATAATGATATAATGAGAGATGTACCTTAAGGCCTCTTGTTGAAGAGACACGCTAAAAAATCTATGATCAGAGTATAAGATTGATAGAACATGTTTATAGTCAATCTTGATACATTATGACGAGTAGTGTTCTTCGTGAACAAGTCTAATTCAAAGATAGCTACGACTATTAAATGAGCTAACACTTAATCCAACCCCAATAAACTAGATGGTACTTAGCCTGAAGGAAGGCGTGTGTTTTATTGGTTACTATTGCAAAACTGGATCAAGTCAAGCATGTGACATTCCAAGTATCAAGGGATCATATGCCTTTGCTAGAAAGCCCATTTGATCCTTTAGAGTTATCGGGTTTCATATCGGTCTAGAATACTAAGCCTAAAAGTTCCCGAATGGGAAGCTAAGTTTAGGTTAAGCTCTAGCGGCTTTATACTTCAGGATACTATGAGGTCACACACTTTGGGTCTTTACCGGACTAAGTAAAGAACTCATAGACTGGGTCTATGCCGAGAATATTAAGGATCTTGAAATAGCTGGATAAATTATTGATTGGTTGGACTAAATAATAATTAAAATAATTAAAGAAGAATTTTAGAAAAAATTGCACGGAGTGGAGTAAGGGATTTTTCCTGTTGCAAGTAGGCCCCATGAACACGGGTTGTTCGCGGATGGGGCCTACGTGGCTACCTCATATACACTGGCAAATGGCCAGCGCGTGTTAGCCGGTAATAAGCTCACAAGTGTTGCCTTTGCAACGCTTACGCGGGCTTGCTACTCAAGCCCGTTAGAAACGCGTAAGCTAGGCTTGCTAGACAGCTCTTAACCCCAGCTTGCGGGATAAAACAAGCTTGCAAGGGCTTACCTTGTGCGGTTGTACAGAGCCCGCTTATGAGGGCTATGGGCGAGTCAACCCTTGGAGCCTAGGGCTCTGCGTAGATGATCTATTTTATGGGATAAGGTTTTCCCTATCCCACATTGGAAAAGGGGGATTTTTCAACTCCCCTTTTCCCTATACATAGCCTTCTCCAGCTCTTTTAATTCTCACTTCAGCTCAACCTTCCTTTTGAATTTTGACATCTTTTTTTTCGTGAGCTTTTCTGCAAAATCCTCCACTAGTTTCTCCAACATCGTAAGAATTCTTTTGAAGGCTTATTCATTTTTTAAGAGAGCCTTCTCAGTAATATTTTCGGGTTGGTCTTCGAACGATCTAGCATCTGTTGTCTACCAACAGGTTCTTTCTCAACGGGATGTTTTGGTCGGTAGATCCGTGTGTATCAATCGTAGAGCCTTTCCTAGATTAGAAGCTAGTGCTAATGGAGTTCTACCGAATTACTCTTAAGGAACGTCGCACTAAAGGAAGGCACACATCAACTGGTAATGCTCTTTACTTAGATGGCATGTTTCTTTTAATAAGTTTTATAAACCTATATGCATCTATGGAACATTTCAACTTAGATTATATCAATCATGGCATGCTTAGGAGATCCTTTAGGGTTAATTTTAAGTTTTGAAGTTTCACCTTGCAAGTTTATATGTTCAACTACTTTCTTAATTAACCAACTATGGTATCAAAGTCTTCCTTATGCTATGCATGATTGATGATAATATGTTGAAATTGATATTTTCTATGAATTGATTAAAGCATGCTATGCATAACTTAGGTTTCAATTCCTATTATAGAAAATGATGTGATAACTAGATTATTTTGTTTGCTCAAACTTAGTCTTGGTAATTATCATATAAATTAACAAAGTTTTACCACACGTGTAAATGCTTTAAATTGAGGGTCATCTCGTACTTCACTCAATTATAAGAATGGAATCTTTAAATCATAATTCTCTATGGTATAACGAATCGAAGTGCCCGTGGTTATTTTGGCTAGGATTGGACTTGGTTGCTCATTCACTTTAAGGGGCCTCTCCTACCTGGAAATCTACATCAGTATTAGGTTCAAGTGTACCCAAGGGACTTTTATGACTTAGTTGATTTCTAGTATGAGAATTTGATTCCGCATATGGTTTTACAAACGTGGTTTAAATTGTTAAATTAAAACTTATAGACATAGGTGCAAGAACTTAAACACGGACCTTGTTTATTTTGCATGCTATGTGGAGTCTTGGCATAATGGAATGATTATGATGTACCAGTCTTGAGCATGTTCCCTTAGACCAATAATTCTTAATAGCCCAGAATTATTATTATCATAATCATGTCCACCGTATAAGACCTAGACTAGGGCGAGACCAGCTGCACCAATAAAATCCCTACAATAATATTAGGGTGGTAAATTATCTTCCCCTCATAAGTCGTGATACAAACCTTATTAACGGATGTAACGAAATGTACAACATGCTTTCCCGTAACATGTGTTTGGTCATGAGACTAGATGGCGTTAATACCTTAACCAAAATGTGTTAGTTTTCCATGTTAGTGGACTAATGTCAGACTAGAGATATATTTAAGGAGTCGTACAATTGGGTACGCATGTCTCGAGAAAGAGAACTCAAATGGATTAGTAATTGCATGTGATGCAAATGGTGGGTTCCAACATTAGTTGTGTTATTATGGCTTAACCAGGTATAGCAGGTCATAATGAATGGCTATGGATGCTACCTACTAAGGAAAATTGGTTGGACCAAATTTCCAAAATTTAAATAGAAGGGGCTATTTGAAGGTCAATGAAAATAGTAGGAATTATGTATTTAATTAAAGACCTTATATTAAATGCATGTAATTTACTAATGTCTGAACAATTTCTATCTTATATCTATGTTGAATATGATCAATAACGAAAATACTATTAGACATGATGTATGCTCTAGATGCAATTAGAGCGATATGTCTTTATTAGCTATAATGTACAAATAGTTTTGAATTATTAATAATTAAAGGCATTTTGTTATTTATCAGTGCTTCCTTTTTATTTGTATCTCGCTGGTATCATATATATTTGGATATGTACATGTGCATTGATGAAAAAAAAGTTCATGACTAATTTATAGCGTAAAAGTGCAAGGACATAGTGGGAGGTGTGTGATGTGAGAACTACACATACGTGTTACTATGAATAGTCTAAGTATCCTAGTCACAGTTCCATTAAGAATGGACATCAATGGAGCGGATAGACTAGAATGTGTAGGCTGACTCCTTGGATCACTTTCAAGCGACTAATCTCACGAGCTGAAGGTGGTACCTTGAGTTAACACATTAATGTATTCGGGTAATACATTGGAGACCGCCGTAAGACAGAAACTCAAAAATAACTATATCCATGTGTTGGTGTCATGTCTTATTGCAGTAGCAGCATGAGTATCCTTAGACCTGAGATACCAGTTACCTTATGTAGGAGTTGCTATAGTTTATGTCATACTTATTCATACCCTGGCAATTGGGATGACACGGGTGATTACGAGTATAGCGATGATCACATATTGGTAGCTGTGTAGTCAAGATGGGATCCATCGCTCCTGATATAGTAATATAATGGAGATGTACCTAAGGGCCCCTTTTTGAAGTGACAAGCTCATAAACCTCTAATCAGAGTATACGATTGATGAAATGGGTTTCTAGTCAATCAAGATACAAAATCGATGAGTGGTGTTCTCCGTGAACAACTCTAATTCCAGGATAGCTACGACTATTAAATGAGTTGACAATTAATCTAAGCTCAACAAACTAGATGGTACTTAACCCGATGCAAGGAGTTTATTGTATCAGTTACTATTTCATATTCGAATTAAGTCACAAGAATATGATGTTCTGAGTATCAGGGATCATACGCCTTTTCTAGAAATCCCATTTGATCATCTAGAGTTATCGGGTTCCATATTGGTCTGGAACACTGAGCCTAAAGGTTCCCAGATGGAAAGCCAAGTTTAGGTTAACCTCCAGCGGCTCTATACTTTGGGATCTTATGAGGTCACAAACTTTGGGTCTTTACCGAACTAAGTAAAGAACTCATAGATTGGGTTTATGCCGAGAATATTAAGGATGTCGAAATCGTTGATTAAATTATTAATTTGTTAAACCACATAATAATTAAAATAATTAAAGGAGAATTTCAGGAAAAAAATTACATGGAGCGGAGTAAGTGATTTTACCCATTGCGAGTGAGCCCCGCGAACACTGGTTGTTTGCGGATAGGGCATGCGCGGCTGCCCCGCGAGCAAAATTTGCTCATGAGCCTAGTACCAGCACATGCTAACGGGTAGCAGCACTGCAAGCACTACCTTGGCAGTGCTTGCGTGGGCCTACTGCGTAGGCCTGTTCCAACCCGCCAACTGGGCTTGTGGGATAGCCCAGCTTACGGGATTGCTGGCTTGCCTTGTGCGGCTGTACAAACCTGCTTATGCGAGCTATGGGCGGATCAACCTACCCTATCCCACATTGGAAAAAGGGGGAGTTTTCAGCTCCCTTTTTCCCTATATATAGCCTCCTCTAGCTCCTTTCACTCTCACTTCAGCTCAGCCTTCCTTTTGAGTTTTAACATCTTTTCTTCGTGAGCTTTTTGCAAGATCCTCCACGAGTTTCTCCAACATCACAAGAATTCATTTGAAGGTTTATTCAATTTTAAAGAGAGCCTTCTCGGCAATATTTTTTTGTTGGTCTTCGAGCGGTCTAGCAGCTGCTATATAACAACAGGTTCTTCCTCAATGGGAGATTATGGTTGGTAAAGATCTGTGAGGATCAATCGTAGAGGTTGTCCTAGATTGGAAGCTAGTTCTAATAGAATTCTGTCGAATTACTCTAAGGGAATGCCGCACCAAAGGAAGGCACAAATCAACTGGTAATACTCTTTACTTAGATGATAGGTTTCTTTTAATAATTTTTATAAATCTATATGCATGTATGGAATGTTTCAACTTCGATTATATCAATCATGGCATGCTTATGAGATCCTTTAAGGTTAATTTTAAGTTTTGAAATTCCGCCTTGCAACTTTGCATGTTCAGCTAACATTGGTCCCACTTGATCCATTACTTATCGAGCCCCGAAGATTGCGATTTCTGACAATCCTTGTTGCGAAGGAATTTCGATGATATTCGCCCTTTGCCCCCAGAATAGATAATTGATGTTATTTCCCATTTTGAAAAGATGTGATAAATTGAATACTTTTTATTTTTTTTATTTTATTCTAATTTTTGCATAGATTACCCTCGTGGGTTTTCAATCTATTGAAGAGTGTCTTAATTTTTTCCTTGACCGCCCTATCAAATTTTCAATCCACTAGACTCATTTTTTATCTTTTATCTTTTTTTTTGTTTTGTGATTGCTTTACTTGCGTTGTGTCTAAAAAAAGCACATATGTATTCAATTATAAATATACATGTAATGATTCAGCAATAATCTCATTTCTATGAAAAGGTACAAAAGTATCTGATCGCAAGATTTTGACTATACTCGTCCCGATAAACTTTAATTCGGTAACAGTGCCAAAAACCTTGCTCCCCACGTTTCCACTGATAAGATAAAAAGTTCAAAATACGAACACGTGTTGTCAATACCACTTATCAAATGGAAAATTGGTGACCAATGCAAGTATACAGTTTCGATGTAGTTTTAAAACATATCGATCCCACAGGGAAGGGATTCGGTTCTAAAGACCAACTAGAGTTAAAGAGCAAACGAAAATAGGGAATTTGTTTGGAGGGGTTTGGATGATAGACGGATGAATAGATAGATGTATGAATAGACTAGAGAAAATATATAATATATAGATATTTCCTAAGAACAAGTTTAGTAGAGAAAAACATGCAAAATCATCAAGAATATTTTGTACACTAGATAACTTCAACAGATACGGTTCTAGACACCCTAATATTCAATCATTCACCTCAGAACAACACATGAGATGACTTTTTTAAGTTTGGGATAAACAAATTATGACACTTATAAGAACCTGGTTAACTATAATACTATGCTTAGTACGGTTCGCTCTCACATAGCCATATTTAGCAAGTTACCATTCCAAAAATGTTGGCTCACTAAACAGCATTATAATAACAGATCCAGTGATTATACACTGTTAACCCCGAAATCACTCTTAAAGTTAACTTGAAAGCATATAACTTGATTAATATAAATGACGCAAGATGAAATACTCGTTATGATACATAGACATATCATAAATTTCAAAATGGAAAGTATAACCAAAAAACAAAGTAAAGTTGTAAGGTATGCAAGTGAAAGCTAAAGTTGATCAAACCGTATCCACTCTTTAATGGGAGTCGTCAATTCTCGCAATTCTTATGTCTACTTTGAATTCGGTCTCAACTTGTACAGAACCTCCGCTAGGATGCTATTCTTTGTGAATCTTGAATAAGAGAATGTTGAAGAATGAAAACTTTCATTGATAAGTGCTTTACAATTACACTCTTACAACAAACACTTGAATTTGTGTAAAAATATAATGATCGAAATAAGAATCGAATCAATTATACATTTTTCTCACTAAGACTTTGAACGTAGTGAATTCTATACTATTTTCACTCTCTAATGTGTATCACTCATACTACCATTCATTCCATCTCCTTGTGTCACACCATGCATGAAATTGGTTGAATTTGAACCCTATTTATAGAGTACGAGAGGTTGCATTTATCCAAAAGAAGAGTCATGTCCATTGGCGAAGGGTTGTATCACTTCAATATGATTGGATGTAAAGATTCATCCTCATCCACAATAGAAAGGCACCTTTTCATGATTGGTTGACTTCCAAAAGGTGTCTTTTCTGTTGGCAGTTGATGATAGTTGATGGTGGTTGATCGTTGTTATCTGGTGGTTGGTAGTTGAAAGGAGATAACCAATAACCATCACAAGTCATGACCACAAATCACATGTTACGATCATGAATAATGATTTGTAACTCTCTTTTTATGAAGAGTAACAAGTCACGACCGCGAATGGGTGTCATGATCGTGAACCATTCTTTTTCTTCATGTTTCTTCTTTGCAACTTTGTCAATCTTTGACAACTCTGATCCTAAGCCAAATCCTTGTATTCCACGAATCTTTTTGCACCTTTTTCACTCCTTTTACATAGAATTCCACTTTTGATCATTTTACTCCCATGATTCACATAGTTTCTGCATTTGCAAAAAAAACAACTACATACCACGTGAAATCTTTTATATGAAGTATAAAATGAAACAAAACCAAATTGTTTTATAATTGAAAATGTCGTGATAATAAGTGTAATCATACACTTATAACACCTCCACACTTAACTTTTACCTTGTCCTCAAGATAAACACAACAGAAGTGTATAAAATAGTATTCAAGTTTGTACCACATTTGGCGAAAGACTATTGTAGTGAGTACCACATTTCCACGTTGCATAAAGTTCAAGTAAAAGTTCAAAATTTCCCACAAATTAGTAATGTGCAATTTATATAGTCCAGTTGTATACCTTTGCTCTTAATGGAGGGTCAACCGAATTGCGTCTTCATATAAGTGTTATATGCTTACTCGAAAATTTCCTTCTCTCAAGTATAGTATAAAGTATAAAGGATAAAGGGAGCACACTTTGGAAAGTTTGATCTCAAGGCATTTTTAGGTAACCTAGAATGCTAAATACTCTTAGTTGTTGCATTTTATGCTCCACACCACTCTCCCCTTTTTTTAGTGGTTGCATTTTATGCTCCATACCACTTTCTCTCATTTTTTTCTTTTAAGAATATGTTTTTTAAGTGCAGATTCGTAACTATGCTACTTTTCTTTTTTTTTTTTCACTCATTGAATGGTTGCAGTTTCTGCTCCGTACCATTCCTCACCTTTTGCATAACTCATTGGTTATCCTCTCTTTCTTTTG
>CATIWQ010167994.1:0-32421 GCA_949673415.1 Euphorbia schlechtendalii | reverse complement strand
AGTGTACAAAGTCAACATCATTAATGAAAATACAGAATTCTTTCTCTCTCTTTTCTCTGCTCTTCTTCTCTCTTCTCGTTCTCTTCTTTCTTCTCTGAAATTCTCGATCTGTTCTTCTTTCCATAGATCGCATCTTAACACACGATATTTCTCCAAATAGGCGAAAGTTTACGTGGATCGGTATTGAGAAGATCATTCCACGATGTGAATCCGTACGACGATACACAAACCGAATACCATAGTGAATCACGGTTGTCCTCCCTTAGTTTCCATAACCACTTGCAAAGTAGGCTAAAATTCGTTAAGAAGAGATCACGGATACTTAAGCCTCCAAGGCGCTTCCGTAAGGAGACGGTGGCCCAACTTACTTTGTAAATCCCACTAACATCTGAATCACCATGCCACAAAAAGTTCCTAACCAATCTCGTTAAGGTAACGTTGACCGTTGATGGGAGCTTAAGTGTGGAAAGAAGGTAAATCGGAAGCGAAGCGAGAATCGATTTAATCAAGACTAAACGCCCTGCATAAGAGACACAACGACCTTTTCAATTTGACAATTGATTTTTGAATTTCGCAATCAAAGGGTCCCAACAAACCAACGGAACATGATTAAGACAAGCGGAGCACCAAGATATGTGACTGGGAATTTTCCAATACGACAACCCAAAATTGCGGCGCAAGATTCCTTGAATTCCTCCGAGCAATTAATTCCCAATAACGAACATTTGTGGTAATTCAATTTCAGACCCGAAATCCACTCAAAATATTTTAGAATTCGCATGAACGAGCAATTAAATTCAAATCGATCAGAAGAAAGCAAAGCGTGTCATCTAAAAATTGAAGTAGAGATATATGGTGCCAGTCGCTTTCAACTAATAATTTAGCAGGGATCCAACGAAACCACATATTTATCTTAATAATTAAGCCATATATTTATGTACCTGCGTATCATTCTTTGACAAATTAAGAAACTCAATCTACGCTTGTTCACCTTAATTATTAGTGATAAATATAATGTTTCTCTATGAAACAAATGTATGGAAGGGTACAAGTCATTCTTTAAGGGATTGACTACACTGTTAAGGAATACTCGGATAAATCTTGAAATTATGATAAACATTTTCAGATTGAAACTTATTTAACGGATTTATCAAATTTTTTAATCGGACAAAATCAGAGAAAATAAAGAACTAAAATGAATATTTCTTGTGATGAAAATATGAACCGCACGTTTTCCTTGCCAATGCACCTTTTTTTTTATAACAATCATGTCTAAATGTTGTTATTGACAGGTTGCGTCTCAAAAATATGACTTTTCCCCTAGCCTGGGACGCTGCCCCTTGGACCTCACCAGGGGCTGCCGTCCCTCGAACCCCACTAGCGGGAGCACTGCCCCCGAATCCCCGAAATCCAAATATCGTGATAAAACCTGAAAAAGCGTGCTCCGCACTCTCCCGACTTGTTCGATGAAATATTACAATTGCATTGGTCAACTAGTCGATCTAATTACACTAAAATACTAATATAAGTTGTAAATTAGTTGAGCCAAGTAGTTCAGTGTTCTGTTCAACAAAAAGTTTGGCTTTATTCAGTAAAATTTGTAATTAAAGGATTATTTAGGTACACGATTTATTGGTTACGTCGGTAAACAACTGACTTAGTGGTTGCCAATAGAGTAGCTGAAAACAACTTAACAAGGCAGTATTAAACTTCATTTCATTCATGAGTTTAGATTTTATAGGTGTTTACAATAATTTGTCTTTACAATGACAGGAATTTCCTGGGAGAGGGCATATGTATTAAAATTTACGTGTTTGCAATATTTGGTGGTTATGCCATTAAATTTCAATCTGGTAGAGACACTAATTAGTTATTGCATGAAGGTAAGAGAATAATAATGACCCTTTCTATCTGTAGTCTCTACAAACTTAGGATAATTAGATTTCAGTTTGCTGTTATATTTATTCTTCCTCAATTAAGTAAAGTTATATATAGCTTCAATTTTACACTAATTAGTTATATTGAAAATATAGCTTTAATTTTACATGAAACCGACGACTAAGAGTTTCAATTTGGTACATATGGATGGACCCGTCAATTTAATGTTTGTGTTAGAAAGGGGAAAATTGTTTCTAATGCAAACACATAGCTGCAATATTAACATTCAAGGAATTGGTCGGCATCTGATCTTTAATATACTACCAAATTTGACGATCTGATGATTCTGATGAAAATTTAAATTCTATGCAACTGGTTGAGTACTAACGCCAGCTGAAATTGATGATTACTTGGCTATTTAGGTGGCATTGGGTATCTTTTCTTGTAGTTTATCCCCATTATTTGGGTCATTAATTGCAGTGAGTTGGGTATTTTCTTGAAATGTATATCATTCTATCATTGCAAATACATCGCCCACAACAGAAATTTTATATGAAATTTTACATGAAACCGATTATTCTAGAATACCCAGTAAAAAAATCCTAGCCCACATGATTAAACAATACAATACCCTTTTTCTAGTTGTTGAAATGTGATGGGGCTGATATTATCATGAAATCCAAAATGTTTTTCTGTCAATATGCCAAAGGAGTCGTTTGATTTGTTAAATGATTATTTCGTAACAATAGGTTAGAAATAAAAAAAAATGTAAATAAAATTGACCAAATTTAGAGACTAATAAAAAAATTCACACAAACAACTAAAGTAAATTTCCTATATGTTTACGTTCCATAACCAAAATCAAGGAACTTGTACATAATCATGTTCATACAAATTACAGAACCATATTACATATTCACACACACTAATTTTTCATAAATTTCTTCTCTTCTACTCTACACCACAAAATACAATCATATCAGCCTGCCACGAACCATACTACATGATATCTAAGCACAACAGATTCGAGTTAGAACCATAAACTGCAAACCAAAAATCACCTACTAGAATCGAAAAGTAGTCTACATGTGAAGTTTACGTATATACGTGGTATAGTAGTTATTATCACAAACGAAACAACACATGTCGTTTCCAAATCGAAGATTTCCTCCTAAGGTGTCGCGGAGTAAAATTGAGAAGGCCAAACATGTTCTTCAAACTCTGCTCTTGCCCTTCAAAGCCAACCAGTTTTGCAATAAGAGTTGCACTTTCTAGTATATGGTCCATGTCTGTTGTCTTTGTCCACAAACGGTGTACCAATTGCATCCTCCTATTGCTTGCATTCATTGGTATTCCCCATTTTAACAGCAGATTCTCTTTTTCTTCTCTTGACAATCTCCTCTGTATTTGCCTGCATAGCATCTGCCTCTCCTCGTTCAAAGCTTTCTTGCTGTTCATCAATGGAACCCAAAATCACATCAGCTTATTTTCTGTTCTAGAAAATGATGAAAAATGTAGGCTTAATGCATCAATCATCCCCTGAACTTGAACTTATCCTAAAAAATTCAGTAATCGCCCTGAACTTGCAAAAAATGCATCAGTTTGACCTCTCAATGCCACGTGTCAGCTTCTGATTGGAAAGAAATAACATCTTTGAAAAGTCAAACCAATCAGATACTGATATTTGACATTGAGGGGCCAACTTATGCATTTATTGCAAGAGGGCATTCTAGCACATTCAAAAGTTCGGGAGGCAAGTGACTATTTTGAACAAGTTCAGGTGTGCATTAAGCCAAAAAAAAATATATGTAAATAGTAATATTACCTTGAGGTGAGACTTACAATCCTGCCATCAACCATAGTCTCATTACCCTTGAAGAATGTGTCCCTGAGGAAAGTTAGCTTCCTGAACTCAACTTCCATGTAGAAAGAATCAGAAGGATCGCCATTGAAAAGTAGGAAGAAGTAGGTCCTGTGAACAAGTGATACACAGCAAGACTGCCAAAGTTCGATAATCTGCTGTTGGAGTCTCTTGAATTCTTCTGGCCAGTTCCCAGTAGTACTTTCCATGTCAACTTCTATTGGATCCAATCCAATGTTTTTCACCTCCTTCATAGTTTCAATGGCATTTGATATTGTTTCTTGTTCCTGTCAAACACGAAAAAACTGCGTTACAAACAAGGGGAAATTTTGAAGACATGGCTTACCAAAATAACTCACCAAATGCTTCATTCCCGCATCCAATTCGCTGACACTAGCAGTATTCTTGAAGTCAATGGGACTCCCAATCGTCTGCAGTTGATACTCATCACTGTACGTAGAAGTTGAAGGGCTATTTCTGGCTGATTTTTCAACACCAGCAGCATCTTTTGTTGCCAGAAGTATCTTTCGAGAAACTTCGAATTCCCGTGCGAAATCTTTCTTGGGCGTTACTGGTGGGAGGCCTTTGTTCTTCGAGGCCTTCTCAAACCTCGGAGGACTACTTATAAGTCTCGCTCTACAACTTTTACTCCTTATCATGCTGAAGCTTCTAGACCTGGAAACGACGTCTGACACCCATGGCGATGGTTTTTCAGGAGATGGTGCGATAAAATTGTAATGCAAGAGACACAAATCTTCTGCTTGCTCCTTTGATGGTGGAGTAATTAGCTCTTGGGTTCCAGTGTCGTCATTTTCAGCCTCAGTCAAAACTGAGTTGCATGTGTTAGCGTTTGGAGATGAAATGTTAGATTCTGCGTATCTTTGAGGGCCATTTGATCTATTTTCTGCGCTTGATCCTGTCTCCTCTGTGATGCATTGCACTTCCTTGCATGAATCGTTTTCGGCTGGTTCGTTGCGGTTTGGTTCGTGTAGATGGGTTCCAATAAGGTTTGGATTAGGAGTGGAATTTGTCAATTCTTGAGAGAAATTCGATTGACCGAAATTCTCATCAAAGTCAACAAGTCGAACAGAATGCCCTGAAATACTACTATTGTCTCCGGCTGAGAACTGTGACGTGTTAAAAGACCTAATGCTGTAATCTAAGTATCGAGGATCCTCGACAGAGGGTGAATATGAAGCTGAATTTTCAGATTTAAATGAGCTTCGAACGCGCAATTGAGGGTAATGATGATCTGGTTCTACCTGGAGAAACAATTAAACACGTTTAAGGGGAAATGATAAAATTTTAAATGCTTTAGTAAAATAAAATGTAAAGAAAAGGAGGAGGGGGAGTGGGTATACTGATATTATTGATGATCTGTCATCTTCAGGCTCTCTTAATAGGTGCTCAATCTGAGAATGAGCAATTTCTAGTTGCTGGTTCAAATCTGCAACTTCTTTCAGTAGCTGCGAAAAGGAGAAAAAAAAATTTCAGATTTTGGCAGAGGAGAGTTTTAAACAAGCCACCCTTTTTCTATTCTTGCAATGCTACAGAAAATATTCATACTTTTCAGACAAACAGTTGAGATCAAACATAGACCAAAACATCACCTTTTCAATCTGAAGGTCTTTCTCTCTCAGCAATGCTGAGAAATCTGACGTGGCAGAATTTGATCCAGTGCTTCGCATTTCACTCTCCAATCTAGCCAATTCTCTTTGTAGTTGCTTTACCAATGCTTTATCAGAAACAACCACATTAACACGAGCATTGGTTGTCACTTCTTTAGCGCAGCTTGCAAACAGGAGGGTGTTTCTGGACTGCTCAACATGGCTTCTAGCAGGGCTTATAGTGCAAATGATGGCAGTCTTTGCATTGCCTCCCAAGGAAGATTGTAGAATTCGGGTCAGTTTTGAGTCTCTAAAAGGAACATGCCCATTTCTTCCTTTGCTGCACTCACAAAGTGTATACATCAGCAGCAGATTTATATTAAAGTCGTAGGATTTGATTTTTGGAAACTTGAACTTGAAGGGAAAAGAAATCTGAAGCTGAAAAATATGGAGATTCATAAAATAGTAATAACTTAACTAGGCTACTGAAAGATCATGACATAATGGTGTATATGTAACTCGTATATACACCATAATGTCAACACATTGACATCCCAACTATCATATGTTACATTTGAAATAAAAGTATGCAGTTGATAGTATAATGATTTTGCAAGGCAATATAAGCCATAATTTTTCAGGTTTGTCATTGAGCATAGAAATGTGTTTCTGAACAGCAGAAAGATTTTGAATAATAAAATTCTCAAAGCCTTAACTCTTAAAATGAGTTGGATTTATATGATAGGTTTTTGAGGAGAGAGTTTAATGTGAGTTTTCAGTTTTGCCACCACCCAAAAAAATGGAACGGAAAAGAAGAGGTGTAAGTGCTTGTTTCTGGGATAAATGGAAACAGAACTATGCAGAAGGATAGCTAAGGCTAGTCTATTTTACATACCAATCCTACTTATAATAACTATAAATTTTTTTTACAAGGCACTGTATGATGAAATCTTAACACTCCAAGAATAGCAGGCAGGCTCAAACACACGTGTGTGTGCCTGTCTAGCCTACTAATTGGTGAACGACATAAATGCATGGGTACCCTAATCATGGTGTTTTAAATTCCTTGAAAGAAAGCAAGAGCAAATGATTTTTTTATATCATTTCCGCAAGATTGAGAAAATAATTGTAACTTATGGACTCATTTTCATTTCCTGCATTCCATTGCCTTCAAATGCTCTGCAAGCTCAAAAGTTGATGCTATCAAGTATCAACTATATGTGGATTATTGCTGATACATGAAAATGAGAAGTAACATTTTCTGACCTTAGCTTACGGATAACAGTTCCCAATGTCAGTAAACTGCGATTGATGTGGCACCCTTCTTTCAACCTCATCCCAGCTGACATAGATTGTGATGCTCGCTCACTTCCTGCTAGATCAACAAAATTCTGTACGAAAAAAATAGCAATTAGATTTTTCAGCATCACTCCACAAGCCAATGGTATACGTATGTCAATAATTTATACTAACCACAGTAGCTGAAAGGGCGCTTGACTTGTCATTGCCTAAGAACTCGCGTGCAGAACTTTCAATTGTCTGTCATTGGTGCACAATCAGGGAAACAATTCAAAAAGCAATTATAAAGCAGCACGAACTTTAAATTTTTTTTGTGAAATAACTACTGAGTATTACCATTCTTAGGATCTGATGAGATCTAGAGCTTGCTTCATTCATGGAAGTCTCCCCTATTTGTCTCTGAGCTGCAGAAATTCACCAGAACGTTGATAAATATTCACTTCCAATCTCTTAGCGGAAGAAAAAATTAGTCAAAGGTAGTAGTGGTTTGCCTTCACACACAGACAAAAGTTCTATAAAATGATTCCAGTCCTTTAGAGTTTCCTCTGTGAGCCTCTCGACAACAGTCCCTTTCTGTAAACACGAACAAATGTTACTCCAATTGACAATGCATGTATCTGTTTTTCGCCTACCATAGAATAAGAGTTACCTCTGGATCGTCTAATAGCCGAAGAGGAGTTGTATCCGTACTAAGAAGATCTCTGACAGATTCATTGTAAATTTCCATAGCAGAGAATTTTAAAACAAATTCTCTTTCCTTGTGCTGTAGAACAGGGATAAGGAGAACAATGCTTTAATCAAAATTTAAGGTAAATCTAGGGAACATAATAAGCACCAGATTAAGGGAAAGAATACTAAAAAATCTATTATTTTTGTTATTACCTTGTCTAAATAGTCATATATATCTGCGACAGTATACTCAGTTATACCACTCATGGTGTATGTTTTTCCACTACTTGTTTGCCCATATGCAAATATACTTGCTGAAAATAATTGTCAACAGAAGAGAGAGAAAATTAGAAGAAATTGTGAGAAGTTTATTGTAAAGTTTATCCAACAGGGAAAAAGGAAAAAGCGAAAATATTCACTTACAATTTATACCGTTGACAACTGATAGCGCAACCTCTTTAGCCCCTTGCTCATAAACCTGCCTTGTAGCGCAATCAGGCCTAAATACTCTGTCTATAACAACAAATAAGCCAAACAAAAATAGATAAATGAAATATACAAAGCAAAAGATATATCATGCAGGATAAATTGCAAAGGAGAGCATATCTGTGATTAAAAATGGTGAAGCGTCTTAATAAATAGCAATACAACAAGAACATTGCTCAAATGTCTAACAGGTGGATCAAGTAAGCATTCTAGGATGAATATAATGTCCAAATTCTTAACATAAAAACGAAGTGAGGCGAATAGCAGAATCATCCCTACATCAACGAAATAACTGTGCAGTTAATATTGTACTTCTTACCAAAGACATAGGCAGTTGGGTACATGGATCTCTCTGAAACTGAAAGGTTATTCCGATAAATGACAGTGTTATCATCAATACACTCCCAATCTGGTACGTCATTTCTTGCAATTTCCTTGTCATTCAAAGGCCGCAACCGAACTGAAACAAGAATTTTCTCCTCACCACCGCTTTGCTGTGCCATATTCTCTTCATCAGCTGCTCCCATCTCTCTGCTTCTGTCGCAATTATTCACCGTCAAAACAAATCAAGGCATCCTAATAAAACCCATTCAACTGCATAGTTTTGCCTATTTTCTTTGTCCCCCATCTTTTCCAAGTTATTCACTTAATATATTATGACAGGAATTTGTAAAATAAAATAAAATAAAATTTTGAGTCTTATTGAACATAAGGACCACAAGGCCTTAACAGCCACAGTCATATGAATCAGCATTTAATCATGATTAGTGCTAAATTCACCGACAGTTTTCGTCAGCTCTTCGTCTCTAAAGCAAGAAATATCATTTTTTTTATTTTTAAATAAACAAATAAACGCCTGGCCAAATACATAAGCCCATTCACAAGCAATTATTCTTTAAGTCAAACAAATGGAAATGATAGTTGTATAATTAAATTGACAAATTTGTATTTTTCTCAAATGGTCCCATTAACAGACTGTTATACATCTACTTTCTCCCTGTGGATTTGCAACAATATTCGGAATCTATTAAATAAAATAATTACAAAAAAGAAATTCGATAATTCGGAACCTTGAACAGTGAGAATTCGGAGTCCCTTTCCTAGAATGTTTGAGCCTTCCGGAAGAATCTCCACTTACTCCATGTGCAGATTACCTATATGACTACCAAACGCCTCCAATTTCCAAGGCGATTTGGATTTTTCTGCTTCCGAAGATTCACTTTACCGTTAAAATACTTAACCGCAGAAACAAATTTCGGAAGCAATATTAACCTAATTTTTCACAGAATTCTGCTACAAATTGCTCCTAAAATGCATTATAAAAGAGAATTCGACGAAAATAAAAGCAAGTAGGATTTGCCAACCTCATGCAGCAGCTGTGATATTGTAGGGAGCAAATGTGTGCAAACGGAAGAAAAAAGAGAACAGAGAGAGGGAGAAAACGGAATTGGAGGTGTTTTCTCCTTCTCTGCCGATCTGTTGGATAAATTTATGAATTGAAATGTAAAATGGGGGAAATTGAGAACGGGAAATGGAAAACAAAGGGAATTTAAAAGGTTGGTTGGTTTCATGGCTGATGAATAGGCCTATTTATTGTCCTTTGATTTAAAACTACCGCGCTAATTTAACATCTCCTTTATTTGATATTCTAACTTCTTTATGGGTTTTTATAAATATAATTTACTTTTAAACCAATGTTTATTGCACAATAGAAGCATCGTTATTATCAACAATATCACCTAATTTGCTTAGTAATCAAGATTAATTACTTTTATTAATTGAATGTTAGTTCAAGTTTATTATCATACAGTTAGTTTAGCTTATTCCACATGATTGCTTTTCTTGCTTTTTTCATAAGCCTTTTGCTTTGTATATGGGAGGTCAAATATTCATGTGGTCACAACTTATTTTGAACATTTTGAATTTTTAATTCAATTTTTGAATGCCTTATTTAATTGCTTTCTTTTGAATTTTTGAATTCAGTATTAAACCTATGATGACACCTTTTATCATAGATTTATTCGCATATATGAACAGAATCTGTATAAAATTGAATCAATAGTAATTTAAAATGTAAAGAATTATTAAAAAAGGCTTAATATATCAAGTTTCCTTAAAACTTGTTCTTACATATTTATATGTTCACTGGATGTTAAAAAATTTCATATAACATTTGAACTTGTAAAAGTTTCAAATAATTTCTGAACTTGTAAAATGTGAATTAATTTGCTCCATCAATATCATATATCAACTTTTGATTGAAAAGAGTAAAATGACATATTTTAAAAGACAAATCAAATAAAATCTGACACGAATGATTGATGGGGGCAGATAGGTTTTATTTAGGGGATTATTTGAAAATTTTTTACAAATTCAATTAGTTATTTGAAACTTTTAAAAGATCGGGTGGTAAATAAATATTTAAAGATAAATTAAAAAAGGTTCTAATGTATTCGGCGAAAATGAAAATACCGAGAGTCGAAAATATTTTATTTGACATCAATAAATAAGCTGGATAAATGTAACTCTTTTTATTATCGATTATTTTACTTGTAATTTGGGAATTATACTAAGTTGCTATAAAAATGAAATATTTTTTTTGATCTTTTTGTAAGATTTTTTGTTTTGACTATCATTTTATACTCCTTTCAAATCTGAATGTAGAGCATAAAAATAAAAATTTACTTAAAAAAATATAACCGACTAAACAATGTAGAGAAACCATAATATTTATGACAAGTCATGTTAATTTTTTATCAGTTGTTGCTTTAAACTAAACGTGGATTTAAATAAAATAATATCTTTGACATTTTTTAGAATATGAACAAATATAACATCATCAAATATTTAATTCAAAGGTTTAATCTGAGTATACAATGTTTTAGTGTAATTGGATCGATTAGTTGACTAATGCAATCATTACATTTCAACGAACAAGTTGGGAGAGTGTGGAGTGCATGCTTGTTCAAATTCTATCATGACGTTTGAATTTCGGGGGTTTGGGGACAGCGCCCCAGTAACAAGGTCCAGGGGATGAATTTTTTTAAAATAATTTTAACATCGAAAAATCATATTTTTGTACCAAAATAACAGTCACTTTTTGGTAAATATAATTTTAATTCTGAAAAGTCATGTATTTTGGATGGTTATTAGTGCTTTAAAAAGCGGTAGGCAGTCGGGCGCCCGAAAATTAATCAGGGTCTAAGCGGGGATTAATCGGAGTCTAAGCGGATTTAGACGTTAGTCGGCAGGGTTTAGGCGCTAGGCGTAGTCAGGCGACAATCCTTAAAATAGGATCTTTGCGGGGATTTTTAAAACAGTGGTTATTATTGTATAAAAACCAGCATTGGATGACAGGTATACGGATCATAATTTTTCACAACAAAATTTTCATTGTAAGTTCTTGATTCTCTAAATTTATATGATTGAAATATTTGGTGAAACCGCCAAATGAATTACAATCTGAAAATGTTCGTCACGACTTCGGTAATCATCAACATTTTACAATATCTTTTAATATTAAATTCGAAACTGAATCCTCTAACATACAGACACCTTAGTGCACAATAGTAGTACTATTAAGTGTATACACTATTACATTATTACTAACTATGTAAATTTTTAGCATAAAAATCATCATAAAATTTCCGAAGAAATCAAATGTTCAAAATTGAATCCAGGTGCCAGTCCTAAAAAACATAGGATGCACAAAATGTTTCATTAATTAGTTCACACAATTATTTTGTTCGTAAATTCAATTTTATTCAGGATATGTATTTTCATTTTAAATTTCAATTTTTGAAAGTAAAACCATTAAGTGAAAATTAATTCCAGCTGTAGAGACTAGGATAATAGGACAATGAAGCAAAGCAACGTGTTTTAGTAAATTAAGGAAGAAAAGGAAAGGACATCCACAATTAATGGTTTATTTTACATTTGATTAGTCGTTAGTGTCAATGATTAAGACTAAGTACTTAATCGGGTCAAAGTCAATCTATTTTCATAACATCATCCAAATTATGAAACCATGTCTATTTAAGGTAGCCTTTCTTTATTTTTATAACATTTTATCTTTACCCGTTTACAACTTGAAGGGCTAGTTTATTGCATTAAGTATATGTATGCTGTTTGATATAATATTCAATTATCTAAGCTAATGCATAATTTACACACTGAAAAGTCAGGTGACCTTCTTGACTTTAAAAAAAATCCGATTAACCCAACAACTTGTAAATAAGCATCAATTTGTCCCTAAATGCTATGTGTCACTTTTAGTTGGATTAACTTTTCAAATGTGTTATTTTTCTCTCTCCACCAGAAGTTAACATATGACCATCAAGGGGTAAATTTCTGTGTTTTTTACAAGTTGAGAAGGTAAATTGGTACATTTTTGCAAGTTTGGGGTAGAGTCGTTCTTACAAAATTTTAGACCTTAGGCGAAAATATATATATGCTATGATTAGATCAAACTATATAAAATACAAATTTTTTTATCAAATTCTTATATACTAATTGTCAAGCTAAATTTTTCTCAATGTAAAATATAGTTAATTTATTTATTTTTCTTTCATATAACAAATTAATTAGTAATAAAGCAAAAACAAATAGTAATGCATTAATTCTATCATTTTATCATTTATGCTTTTTGGATGACCCTGTGGGATGATAATCAAGTCAGAGATGGGGTGAATGATTCTTTTTCGAGTGTTTTACACAGCTTAGAGATCAAGTGGAATTTACCTCTGGAGCTTCTTCTGAGTAATCAATTGACTTACAGTTTTTATTCGACGACCATTTTTCTTAATCACATGAAATATATATTTTTATATAAGAAAATGACTTTTAACAATTAGTAGTATGAATGAAATGACAGTTAATAAAAGAGGGATTAGAATTCGTAAACACAGATTTTTATCCTGGTTCAGCCTCTGCCTAATTCAGTCCTTGGAGACTCTGCCCAAAATTTAATTCACTATAGATTCTTCTTTTGGTGAAGAAACAAACCACTACAAATTTGGTGGAAGTACCATCCAACAACCTCAGTAGATTGGAGCTATACCAATACAAAAGTACCTTCCTTCTTGTATCTTAGGCTCGGAGCTTCTCATTATAGAGTTCCTTCCTCTTTAGTTTGTAAGCTCTCTCACACTAACTTAATTGCTAAGCTAGTGATTACAATTTGTTTTGAAAGAAATGAGAGAGATCCTGAACTATTTTTCAGTAAAAACTCAAATACAAACAAATTTAGAATAGGTGTTTGCTTTTTGTAATTCAAAAGTGAAGAAGTTGCTGAGTTTTTGCGATAGCTTAATTGCCTTTTTGATCAATAATACTTCACCAACTTTCTTCACTGGAGGAAATTATCCTTTTATACAAGGTAAGGAAATTTTTGTTGATCTTGGATTGTAGCAGAATTTTTGCCCAATGTCTCTTGGAGAATTTCGTTAATTTTCCTGTTTAGAGATGACAAGTCCAAGTAGAATCGCGATCTCTGTCAATAGGATTCTTGGTCCCCATAATGTAAGATTGTCTGCTAAGATTTGAGAGAGGATGTTTTTTGTTCCTTTGACAGTAACCCATCTCGTCCTTTTTCTTAGGAAGTAGCTTTTGACGCGCGATGGCATTAATGCATTGTCATCTCCCGTGACTTTTAATGCTGAATTGCTTAAAAGTTCTTGAGCATTTTCTGATGGAAATTATCTATTGAGACAATGCATCTTCTGATAGCATTTGGTTTTAAGAGCTTCCCTTTTGATGACAGAAAATTCCTTCTGAAGACTCTGAAGTTCTTCTCCTCTTCTGAACTTAAAACTAACAAAACTTAATTTCTTAACTTAGAATCCAACACTTTTAATTACTCTAATTATTTTTTAAAGAAAAAAGGATAAGGAATGTAACTAAACATATGGATAAGTTCAAATTTGATTACGATTTGGAAAAAAAATTAGAAAATAAAATAAAGATTAAATTTTTTGGACCCCTAAACCAATGCTTAATTGACTTTTAATAAAAGGCCGGGTGTGGTTTGAGAGGTAACAAATTGTTTTATAAAATTCAAGGAATCATGTGAATTTTGAATCCAAGTTAAACTATGCATCAAGTTATTATCTAAACAAGCTTGTTAAAAAACGTTTTTAATAACTTACCTTTCGATATTTTCATCGATTATTAAAATTCAAGTGAATGTCTCTTCTTATTGAAGAGTGTATACATACCTGGTTTACATGACTATTACTTTGTGACAAGAAGTGGTTGATAATCTGACAACGAATTTGGACTCTAATCATCATTTTTCTGACTTTTCTCTTTTAGTCAAAATTGAAGAATTGGCGTTAAATTTGCTTGAGGTAGCTAAGCAAGTTTTGGCTTTGTTTTCTATAATCATAAACCTTCGTAGCAATAATCAAAATTCAGATATTGATTATTTTGTTTTGGGTTTGTTAGGTAAAAAGATCAAGGGTGAGTTTGGAATTTTTTTTATTTTTGACTGCTTTTCCAAATAGGATGTCATGACATGTTTTTGGAACCGCACACAGCAATATGAGGGTTTTTTTTTCTTTTGTGCATCTTATAGATGTCAAGGTTGTTTCTCAATTTAAGAAAAAAAATTGAGATGCTGAGTTTCTATCCAATATCAAGTTTCTTACAATACAGGGTTGATAAGAAAAAATTTAAAACTACTGCAAATTCTTAAACATGTTTTCGGTTTGTAAATAGTAAATGTTTGCTAAATTTATTATTTGTTTGAATACACAGTTTCAATCTATTATCCACGGAGACAAATGAACTTAAGTAAAATTGTCTACAGTTCAGCCTGGATAGTGAATGATACACTCGAATTCAGAAAATTAAATGCTTGCATTGGAAAATAAATCAGAAACTCATTTTTTATTTTAAGTAAAAAAATTGCCAAATTTGTCAAACAGCCCATGTGATGAAGAATTATGATTTCTTTTCTTTTTCTTTTGCAGAATATACGAGAATACAAAAGTAAAAAGTCACAATTTTATAGCTAAATTATTGTCGCATGTAAGATTTTTTCTTATGAATTTACTATTTTCCATTATGTATTTGGTAATAACTGAATATTAGGGTTTGTTTGAGTTATTAGACTTCAACTATAGAAAAAGTCAAAAACAACAATCATGTAAATAATGGATGATGATACTTGCCACCTTTTTTTACACTTACTTACCGTTTCTCATAATTTTTCATGTTTTATGTATTTATTTATTAAAAAATAAATAATGTTATTTGTCATCCCTATGCCGTTATCAAAATTATTTATATATATTTTATATTAAATTTTTAATAAATAACATTTGATCCAAATAATTTTTTAAAATATCAACATATAAATATTTAAAAAATATTGAATTGATAATTATTAAATTTATGAATAATACAACTTAAATTAAAAAATTAAATTGCTAACAAATAATTGTATTTTTTGAAATTGTATTATATGGAATTTGATGAAGTTTCACATATTCTTGGTTCGCTATTATACAACTTTTCATATTTATTCACTTCAATTTCATCTCTTAAACCACATATAGTTAGTACAAGGGAAAACTTGAAAATTGCTTATTATTGCGTTTCAGAAATTGGTGCATACAAATACAAATTTTATTAGATCTTAGTTTTGTTTTAAAGTTTCCTTTTATATTCCTTCTTAATTTTTTTATAGTTTTCATAATCTAATTTGTGACATTTACTATTTATTTGAATTCTCTTTATGCTTGTATTTTTTCAATTATTTATATTTATTTTTATTTAATTAAATTAAATAATTATTTATGTAATTCACTATTAAATATAATTTAATTTTGTTTTTAAGGATATTTTTATAATGTTAAGAAATGCATGTATAACATTAATTTTATTGATTATAAGAACATATTAATCTTCACATGGGATGGTAAGTATAAAAATGAGACAACGAATAGCGATTTAATAAATAAATCAGAAGTGTGAAATAAAAATTTCAAATTAAATAATTAATGAAAGGTTATATAATTGGAAGAAAGTCAGTTGTTTCAATCTTTTATGCACCCTTTACGTACCGCTCAAAAACCAATAGTTTACGTGTATTTATGATTATTCCTACTTTCGCAATGAACTATATGTTGATGTTATAAAAAAACATAAAGTATCATTTTAAAATGAAGGGATCAATATCCTTTTACAAATCATTATATCAGCCAACGAAAAATTTGAAATTCTTGAATAAATCGTCTTCTCTTTCTTTCATAAAAAATAAAGTTTAAAAGTCACATAATACAACTCTTAACTTTTCTTTCTTTAATGCAAATTTATGTGATTGAAATAAAGAAAGATATATTGTTGGAAAGCTTTTGCAAAGCTTTCTTAATAGAAAGCGAGGTTTTACAAATTATTTTCTTATTTTATTGGAAATAAATAGGTTACTGGGTAGAGATGCAAAAGTCTGAGAGCATGTGATGTGAGAAATTTTAAATTTAAGAATAAAATAAAAATTAATATAGCACACTACAAAACAAAGAAAATAAATAGAAAAGTATGTTATGAAGCACATGCCTGCCAACCATATTATTACCTTGATGCTTTTCATTTATCTTGATTTTCTCTTCATTAATATAAGAAATTATTATCACAATATTTTTGTTGATTGTACCCATAATTGCAAACTCAACTAATTAACTTCATCTCTCTTCTTATATCTAAAATTGATTACTAATTATTATTCAACAATTTTTCCTGCAACATGTTGATAATCATTTGGTCGTTTATCTTAACATAAAGATATTTTTATAAGAATCAAAATTTTATTGCTTGGACAAATGTACACTGCTACTTTTAATTTAAAATAATTATCGTTTTAAGGTTGTTTGTTAATATCAATGTCTTATTACTTAAAACAATAAAAATAGTTAATTACTTCTATAACTTTTGTTAATTTGAAAGTTGGTTGAATACTTTTTTCTTTTTATCATTTTCAACGTGTATTAAAAAATGTTAAATTGGATAAAATATTTGAAAATGGGCATTGGAATTCCAAAACTAAATATAAGTAGCTTGTATGTTCAATATTAACAAGTAAAACAGATTTTTTTAAAATTTTATTTATTTGTTCATACCACACCCTTTTTTAAACAAAGTATGTTATTAAGTTTTATTTTACTTATAAATTACAAAAAAAAAAATGTGAGATTGTATCCCAAATTTTATGAAAAAAATCATTAAAATCCTTTTCTATTGCCTACCTTTTATTTATATATATATATATATATGGAGATTATTTGCCCTTATTCTATCCACATATATGTCCCTTTGTCTCTCTCTCTTACCTTTTAAGATGGCCTATTTGCTTGCTATCTTGTTTCAATTATCAATCTTACCCATGGTTACTAAAATAAAAAAACGAGTTAATAGAAAGGAAAAGTTGACACTATTCATACAGTGACAGAGGTATGATTTTTTCTCCTTGTGTCAGAAATTTTGCTAAATTTTTTCATCGCAATATCCGGCAAAGCGAGGCAAGTCCAATGATTCCCTGTTTTCGATAATTCTTCAAAATGATAACTGAATATGGAGATGGTCAGTCAAGTCCAACCATTACTCATATGGTATATATCTCTGAAATGAGATCTCCAAATGCGGGGAATGGTCATGTTGGGAAATTGAATAAAATAATATTACTTTTGAGGAATTGAATAAAATAATTTTACTTTTTTATATTTTTTTAGTTTTTGTTTTGTATTTTTTTTTAGTTTAATAATAGAATGTAATTTTTTTAAAATGAATATTATTGGGAAATGATAATTAGAGAAGATAATCGAAGAAAAAATATTTTAAATCCTGCAAAATAAGATTTGAAAAATAAAAAATGAGAAAAATGATTGGACTTAAAATATTCATCGTGATATTTTAATAAAATTTAAGCGACCCCAACACCATTGGGAAGTTGATGAATATAATTCCTGAATGAGCAATGGCCCCTATTGGCCCCTGGCAGTGGCTAATGAAGGAGGTCCGTGCTCTTTAGATGTCAAATCCAAAATTAGAGGTGCTGAAAAAATTAGGAGCAATCCAAATGGGGATGTCGTCTATCTGAATTTGACCCATTCAACATATACACATTTGGGCCCTAATATTTCTTTTATTTGCAGGTTGTAACATACATTTCCTCTTTCATAATATTACAAAATAATAATGCCAACTCTCTTGCTCCACCACCATGCTCCTTTTTCTGCATAAAAGGAAATTTTAATGAATAAATCTATCTTCAATTCCTTCTTCCCACCTCCAATATTTAATACATTTGCTTTTTTGGTAGTATTCTTTAATTTCATTTATAGTGAACAACTAATATTAATTTGTGCATAAAGTTAGGTTACATCCATACTTATTTGTTATGGATGCTGAAAAAGGCTAAAGCTTTTTGTGCATTATTATGGGTAAATTTTTTTTTTGTTTTATTTTAACTGCTTGTTTTCTCATGGTACTTTTGAATAACTCTGTTAGTCAACCAGGCGTATTAATATTTTATTTTTAAAACTTTTTTTGGATTTGCTGTTACAATGTTTTTTTTTTGTTTTTAATAATAATTTTTTTATATCTATAAACTGAAAACTATTGTTTAATTATTATAATTACTGTAATCATACACTTGAAAACAATATTTGATGTTAAAAAAACAAAAATGTGTAGCGTGGTGTTACGTGGCATTTTAGAATTAAAATTTCATGTTCTCGAATGTGAAAGAATTGCATTTACCTCTGCATTTTTTCGATTTCACCCTCATACTTTTTAATTTTTTTTCCTTACAAATACTACACATGCCTAAAACTGAATAAAATATATGAAAGAGAACATATAGAGTTGAGAACAACGGATTTTAATCAGTTGTTTAATTCCAATGTAAATAATGAATGTGAGAACATGTGTGCTAAATTGCTAACTAATGGATGTAACGATCATCAAATTTAACTTTGAAAAACATACAAACAAAACAAGGAATGAAAGATTGGAGACAAAGTCTAAAAAATAGGTCAATCAATAATTATTTCATGATCCAAATGCTTACATGATCGCAATCTGGTAGCGATTAACTTCCCTCTACATTAAAATTAAGAATGCCATTTGAGCACGGATATGATTAACTTTTCTTTCTCATATTGTTATTCACAAAAGATTCTTTTATTGTGGTCTCGAACACGAGTTGAGCTGTTTGGTTGTCGTTACAATCAGCAATTATGATAACGTGGCAATCGTTCAACAATGTGGTTTGAAATGGCTGTAGGATTTTCCCATGCGCACACACAATTATGGTTGAAAAAGATGAAGTATTTTTTAGTTGCGCTGAAAACTAAATTGGGAGCAAAGACATTATTCACCTAAATTTTATAAATTCTTTCAAACCCTTCAAAAAATAGTTACAATTTTTTACATCAGGTTATCAACAATCACTACTGATGACCAAACCGAAAACTCAAAAGATGAACAATATGAGCTGTCAACTTCTATCACGGCAAATTTCTTTTGCAAAAATATTCAAATTAGATTCGTTGGGGGACTCCAGCAACTTATGTTTTATTTAGGTTAATAAAAAAAGCAAACCTTCGCTTGATCATGGACAAAGCAAGGTAAATTCTATCCAAAATCAACTTGAAGAATTCTTACTCACCAAAAGTTTCGTGACGTTTTGGTAAATTTAATCCCCATAGTGCTCTAGTATCCTTTGTACAAGTCAATTTGGTCACAATATCACATGTTCTAGTATTAAAAAACTAATTCCACAATTCTTTCATTTACATGACATACCATGGCTGTAACATATAGATTATAGCAGTAACATGCACCAATGAAGGCATTAACAATTGAAAAGCATCAAACAAAGCCTGTTTAAAAACTACAGTCAAACATAACACATCATGGTATGATTCTGGAAATGAGTTTCTTTGATTTCATGCTTCTGCATTGCCATTTCATTTACGGCCCTCAGCGTGCCTCATACTGGACAACTATAAAAGAAAGACGCATAGCATTTTTGTTAAACAGTGTTCTTCACAGCATTCAAGCAAGTAAAACGAAGGGACTGCATGTTCTCATTATAACAATCCAAAGATTTTTTTATGGACAAACTCAAATCTCTCATGTATTAAACTTTAAACATGCATCAAACAGTAAAACATTAAGTTAAATGCATTAACAGACCTTAATTTAGAGTTCTTTAAATTGAACTAAGTGTATTATCAAAAACATTAAGTTCAATCTGTGGCGGAGAGTAATTGCACCTAATTATGCAAGAACGGTCCTCCCCTTACTATATCTTCCACCTACTTACCATCACCTCAGTTTTTAAACATATAATAAAAACTACCATCTAAGTACCATGACTACCATCACTGATAATAACTCCATGGCCATTCTCCTAAATGTCTCTATAATTTTTTCATTTCTCTTCCTTGCCACATATAACCAAATTCATATTGATACGCAGATGGAAGATATTTGACATAATGATACACAACTAGAGGCTGGAACATCAAATAGTTTCAAACCATTTAGTGGGAGTTGCCCATCTAAAGCATAGAGGATGGAACGCATAACAGTACATAAAGAAGGATGCCGATTAGGACAGGAATGGAAAGTGCGACTTGCGAGTGTGAATTGAGATTCAGAAAGCAGACAAAAAGATGGCTGGAGCCATAAGATAGGATAACAATATGGAATTATGCTTTGGTTTATTGCTAAAAGTTCAGAGAAGTAAACTAAAAGTTCTCTTCAGCATCATTCACAACTTTTAAGTTTTAACCATGTATCTTTCATGGATTTTGAATTTTGTTATGTTTTAATCGACTTTCACCTAACAAGTTGTAAGCCAATATTACCTAGTAATATTTCTTTCATCCACATCCCATTGAGTGAATTAGGTGTCTGGTTATTTAACATCAATACAGAATAGTGATCAGATTTTGTTCAATGGTTATGAAATAAACAAGATTCCACAAATCAATATTTGCAAGTCCAGGAAGTTAAGGGAACTGATAATTTGATAACGCATGTATAACAAATATCGCCTAACTTTCATTACTGACACTAACAAACAAAGAAACAACAATACGAAAAAAAGAGAGTAAACCACATAAAATAAGAATCATAAATGACTACCCAACAGCTTGGTGTCATACTAAAAATTCTGTTAAAATTTGAAATCAGATGACTCATGAGGAAGTGAAACATCAAAACTTCGACCAATTAATTCAATTAAAATTTAGCATATAACTTTTCCAATCAAAACATAAACAGGAAGTATAAATTGGTGAAGAGGCAAAGAAAGAAAACGTACTTCGACGGGTGCGCTTCTTGTAAAGGATACGGTAACCACACTCACGGCATTGAATCACATCTCCGGTCTTCAAAGTATTTTCCATCCCGCAATCTACCAACATAACAACAAATTAATAGCACAATAAAACCAGACCAATTTGAAATGAAAAGGTATAAATCTAATAGATACATACCTCCACAGATGTAGCTGACTGGTTCAGGTTGAGGATCCATGAATTGTAGTCTAGGGTTTGCCGCTGCGAATTAATGTAATTGACGTTCTTGATTCTACTCTACGATTGAACAAGAGCTGGTCAACTTATATGAACCATTTATCGTAGGCCAGACAAAGCCCAAGCCCAGCCCAAACAGAATATATTTGTACTTGTTTTTATATTTGTTTCTGATTTACCGTGAGATTAAAAATTACAAGTTGAATCTTTTTCCCTTTGTTTTTTTATTCTGTTTTTCTCTCTTTCGTAGACAATAAGTTTATGTCTCTCCATCCATATGGTGGTAACTATTTCTTTAGTGATGGTAGGATATCTTATTTTATATATGTAATTTTTTATTCATGTATCAATCAATATGCATTACATGTGGCCAATATTAATAATAATATTTTTTATTCATGTATCAATCAATATTCATGTATCAAACTTCTTTTATTCTAACATTATTTGTAGTTGATTGTTTCGTAAGTACACTTACAACTTCATGATTTAGGGTTGAACTTATGCCGAGTGTAATCAAGAGGAATCGAAGGAAGAATTGTGAACATTGATCTAACATGAAACATACACTTCTACGAGTGTTGGAGAGTTTTGATTAATTTTAGTTTAATGTTTGCTTGAATTTAATGCGTAAAATGTAACTTGTATGTGGAGAAATCACGAAGTGAAGTTTTATAGGATCTAAGAGAAATGATGGTAGGCCAGGCTTGGTGAATTTCATGCAAAATACTTAGATCTACATATTTAACATATTAGAATACCGACGGAGGTTGCTCCCATGCCAATTAAACTCGTTGATGTTAATTTTGTTCAAATTAAATTTTGTTTTGTTTTGTTTATCTTTCCAACAATTTTTACTTTTACCTTATGCTATATTTTTACTCCTCACATCATCTTCAAAATTGTGAATTTTTACTTATTTATTTACCTTTTAAATTTAATCACATTACTTGTTCTCCATCGGAATGTAATTTTATGTTGCGCTAGACTATTAATTACAATCTAGCGCACCTACTTGGTCTATATGGGCATCCTCAATTTTAGTGGGAGATAAATTAATTGGAAAGTTGACATTGCAAGAAAATCAAAATTTACATGTCACTCACGTGTTTCTAAATCGTGACATGTCAATTTCAAACAATTAGATTTATATAAAATATTTAAGATGAATTATTTAACAAAATCACTATTACTTTATTCTTTACTACCTTAAGATCAAATCTCACTTCAATAATCAAATTGTGGTAGCAGACATAATATTGATTCATAAGAAATTAAAATTGAAACTTTGAACTATATCAAAATGAAAAGAAGGAAAGAACACAAAAAAATTAGAAAAACACATAAAAAAATTATTTATCTCATGTCATGATATCTTTATTATTGTAACTATAACTAATTTCGTCGTAGTTTACAATAATTATTGACTTAACTTTTGAAACTAAAATTATGAGAAATAGAATTAAAAATCCAACCTAACAACTTGAATTATACTAACTTGATGTGAATTGAAATAATTATTAATAGTTGACCTATTAGTACAAACAATAATAATGAATGGAAATAATTACAATAAATTAATTAGAATGCATAAAAATAAAGTAATAATAAATTATCAATTATAATTATATAATAAGTTATAACAAATAATTATTAATTATTATAAACTATTGATACTATTAAATGCTTTTAATTGATTTAAATTAATCATATGTGGGATTTTGATTGGATTACAAAATTCATTTGAACTGCATAGATAACACAAAAAAAATGCTTTTTCAACAAAAATAAAATACATAATCAGTCGATTGATATAATTTTTTTTAAAAAATCAATTTTTTATGGATAAAAGAAATTCAACTTAGCTTAAGATAATGTAGTTTAAAATTTTGATGAGGTAAAAAATTGGGATAGCAACAAAAGAGAAGACGGATGGAAAGTGAAAAGTGGACGGGGACGGAAACAAAACCCATTCTTCACCACGAAACCAACAAAACCGGCGAAGCTTCCTTCAGTTTCAGGCGTATGATCAAACAATACAATGTGGAAGTTGAAGCTGCCGTCGCTAATCGCTTCTCTCTCTTTTTTTATTCTCGCCACCCTTTCCCATGCCTTCCCCCCTCCTCGTCGCCTCTCCGAATCCAACAATTACTTGACCACTACCGAACTCTGGTTCACTCAGACTCTCGATCATTTTTCTCCTTATGTAAACCTAACCTAACCTCCCACTTCAATTCAATTATCTATTTGATTTTATAATATATTCATTTTAACTTGTGGCTTGGTAATTCCGTTTACAGGATCATCGAAGATTTAATCAGCGTTACTATGAATTTCTTGACTACTTTACATTATCTGATGGTCCTATTTTCCTGAAAATTTGTGGTGAATCTTCGTGCAACGGTATTGCCAATGATTATATCTCTGTAAGTTGTTTTTTTTCATTAGTTGCTTATTCGAATTGACCTATGTTGGTTGCTGGTATTCTTGATAGTTCAAACTAAAGGGAATTTTCCAGCTTTTCCACTTTTGTTGAAACCCACATAAAATGGATCCTAGATTTTTAATGAATCAGGAAAACTTAGTTCTTTTTTTTTTTATTTCAAGCTTTTAGGGATTAAGAAAACCTTACATTATAGTCGTCAATATATTCTACAGGTTTTGGCTAAAAAGTTCGGAGCAGCTGTGGTTTCACTTGAGCATCGATACTATGGAAAAAGCTCACCATTCAAAACTACAGAGACGAAGAATTTGAGATATCTTTCATCTAAACAGGCGCTCTTTGATTTGGCTGTTTTCCGTGAACAGTACCAGGCAAGCAACAATCGCAATGCCCTGCATTTTTCTCTGGAACTTGCTTTACATTAGTTACATACTTACATATCACATCTATATTCTGCCAATGCCAACACATTAGTGATGTAATTGCAGATACAGAAAATTTGAAGTGAGGATAGTGTATGATGTTATGCCTATGTATGGGAATTTGCAATAACGGATGTCTAAATTAAAGCTCGAAATTTGTAGTTAAAGACATCTCACTTCTTGGTGGTGTTAATTCTTCTGAAGTACCAAACATCAATTCGTTATTTCTGTCATTAGTTTGTCCAGCAGTTGCCAAATTGGGTTTTCAATGATTGCCAACTTTTTAGTGTACTAGTTGCCTGTTCTCATGGAGCTTGGGCTATAAAAATGATTCCTCGTAGTATTTGTTTTCAATTTTGGGTGCTGCTCAAATTTTACATTTTTCTTCAACAATACTTTCTTGTGCAGGAATCCCTCAACCAAAAGTTCAACAGAACAACAGGTGTCGAGAATCCATGGTTTGTTTTCGGGGTTTCATATTCTGGAGCTCTAAGTGCATGGTTTCGTCTTAAGTTTCCACATCTAACATGTGGAAGTCTAGCAAGTTCTGCAGTTGTTCTTGCAGTTTACAACTTTACTGAATTTGATAAGCAGGTGAGCGTAGTGTTGATAATGCACTCTGAAGAGTATATTTATTTATTTTGCATGCATATTTTCCTTAAAAATTCTATGGCTGTCGCTTTTTATTATTGTCTTTGCTGCTTATGTCCATGTTTTTACCAGATTGGTGAGTCAGCAGGTCCCGAATGCAAAGCTGCACTGCAGGAAGCGACTCATCTAGTTGAGGAAAGGCTGACATCTAATAAAATAGCAGTAAAAACATTATTTGGCGCGGCTGAGGTTTGTTGCATTAATAGTGATTTTAATTACGCCTAACGTCAATGAACAAACACTTGATGAGAATTATTTGCGTAGCATTTGGCATGTTTATATTCTGTCATTTTTTGCAGCTTGAGATTGATGGTGATTTCCTCTATTTCCTTGCAGATGCTGCAGTCATTGCGGTAGTGTGTTTTTTCCTTCCTAAGTTTTTGTGTGCACTTATAAGTTATAACTGTCATATTGATTGTTACACTGCTAGTTTTGCAGTTTCAGTATGGTAATCCAGATAAATTATGTGTTCCTCTGGTTGAAGCAAAGAAAGCTGGAGATGATTTAGTGGTAAGCGTTTGTCTCCTTTTGTGCCATTCTCATTTTGGTAATTACAAATTTTCCCCTTATTATTAATTTTAGCATAAATGAAAAAATAACATGAATCACTAAGCATTTGGATAATTGGTTATGCATGCATGGAACTAGACAATAAGATTTCGAGTTTCGACTGGTGGTCTAGCATTTAAATTTAGTTTTCTCTTTGTGTTCATTCATCATGGTTTCTAACTCATTTCTAGCTTAATGTCAAATATGTCGGTTGAATGGTAGACAGAACTGGATTAAATTTGGTCGAAAATGTTGATTCTTCCCTATGCTTATAGTTACCTCACTGAAAAGTTTAGGAGGTGGGTCTAATATAGTTAGAGCGTTTTGAATTTGTAATCCAGTATGCAGCTGATAGCAACAAATTAATTTGTGCATCGAGGATCTTTGGGTTATTGTTTGATATGATAGTTCTGCTAAAGAAAACCTACCTTTGTTATTACAGGATGCTTATGCCAAATACGTTAAGGAGTACTATGTTGGAAGTTTTGGAGTTGATGTTGAAACATATGACCAAAAACATCTGAAAAACACTGCTGTTACTGAAAATAGTTCTGATCGGTTATGGTGGTTTCAAGTTTGCACTGAAGTTGCCTACTTTCAAGTGGCACCTTCAAATGATAGTGTTCGGTCTTCAAAAGTTGACACACAGTATGTTTGTAATCCATTGTGTTCTATGAATAACCATCCAAATACAAATTCCATTTTTCTAGAGAATTTGGTCTTGAATACCTATGATATCGGAACTTGCAGATACCATCTAGACCTATGCAAGAATGTGTTTGGGGAGGGCATATATCCTGAGGTCGATGCAACTAATATATACTACGGGGGCACAAGGATAGCAGGTTTAGACATTGACTGTTAATCCCTTAATTTTTACTTTCTAAAACATTTATTATTTTGCATATACAGGGACTGTTTTTACTTGTCATTTAATGTTTTTCCAGTTGGTGCATTTTCTTTCTCTTTCTGGAATCGATTGAGATTTGAAACTTTAGACTATCTTTTCCCTCTACATTCTATGAATGAACACAGTGAAACCAGCAAACTGTTCATGTCTTGATAATCTTTGTGTCAGTGCAATATCTGGTGAATACAGCTATTGATTCTCTTTGATCCAATAGACTACGAAAGTAAATGGTTGTCTTACTGATATCAGGTTTACTTGAATTGTAATGCCTTTAGTTTTGATTACCGAGCAAACACCTTTGGGAAAATGAAAAAGGATATCTCGTAGAAAACATAGGCATGCTAAATGAATAAGAGAGTCGTGTACCTTTCAAGGGACACAAAATTACTAAAGAATGGTATATTATATATTGTAATTTATCACCTTTGTGAAGTCATCAGTGAACATCCCTTGATGTATATTGTTTGCACCTTTGCAGGATCCAAAATTGTTTTTACAAATGGATCACAAGATCCCTGGCGCCATGCATCGAAACAGATTTCATCTCCTGACAGTAAGTTTCTGATGATCTACTAAATTATTTGCATGGACAGACCTTGGCCCCTCATTTTCCAAATTCCTCTCATATGTTTAGATTTTGCTTGCTCAAATTTTCATCTTGGTTTCCAACAAACTTCGTTGCTTAATGTAATGAAATAAGCTTTTTTCAAAATTATTCAATCAGACGGTGGCACTTGTTTTATTTAGTTCTTCTTTATTTTATAATTGAAGTGAAATTTTCATGTTAGAATTTAGGACTGAAAATTATTTCTCGACTTGTGTTACCATGGTATTTATGCGCTATAATGAAGTGGACCAGGATATTTATTACTTTCGCATGATACAAAAGAATTGGGCAATGGAAAGAGGAGCTATTCGGAATAGACGATTAATTTGACAGGAAATTATCTCCTTATTTTTCTCTACTTGGCATCATCCATGTGGTGAACTTCATATATGCATTTATCCATAATGCCAAAATTTAGTTCTGTAAAATCTGGAATATTTAGTTATTTCGTCTGGATTATAGTCCTGGTTGTCAGTAACTAAGTATCAGCCTTCTTGCATAAACTTGAACTCGGAACTTCTTTAACTTGTTGCAGTTTACTTGACAATATAAACATGATGAGTCTTTGACATGTATGGTTGTTATTACCTTTATTGTTTATTTGATCTTCAAATGCTGCATCTAGATATCATAAATATTATTGCATGGAATAAATTTGAAATATTTTATGGTATTTGGGACCCATTACAGAATCTTGTGTGACAATAATGTATATGTATATACATTGAAATACTTTTTTCTGGGAACTTTGCAGTGCCTTGTTATGTAATCACGTGTAATAATTGCGGTCATGGGACTGATATGCGAGGATGCCCTCAGTCTCCTTTAAGCATTGAAGGTATGTTTAATTTTTTACTAAAAATGCTAGGAGCCATTGTCTTTCAAATGGCCGACCACGATTCTTTGGTTCGGTTTAAACCAACTAGTTATCGTTGAATTCAGGGAATGCCCAGAACTGCAGTTCGCCAGAAACAGTTCATAAAGTGAGGCAGAAGGTGACGGAACTCATGGACTTGTGGCTGTCAGAATGTCATCCTAGTAGTGGTAGGAGTGACATATAATAAATACTCTACCATCTAAAACCACAATGTTTAAATGTGTGAATTGACCTGTAGATGTCTGAGTCGCTGATCTACAAACAACAATCCCAGTTTAAGTCTTCGTCTCCATAGATGATTTGTATTGTATTTTCTTTCCTTGCATTCTCCTGTACAACTTGCACAATGTGTGCTTTGTGAATATGAAAATAAAAGGCGTAATAGCCATCTAGCGAATGTTCAGTTCAACACTGCAGGATCCCATCAGGGATTTAGTCATTGTTTGTTTGTGATTGTGTTCATTTACTTGTTGTTTTATATTCCCTTCAACCATTGTTCTTAGCGTCTTAATTGGATTTCAAAATTTAGTGCCATGAAACAGCAGGCGATCATTAAATCAAAGTTCTTTGCTTTGTGGGTTTGTATGCATTTCAACATGCAATCGTTTTTTCCTTTCCGGATCGAACTCGTAGCACTAAAACTGAAACATCTTTAAATGGTGCCAATGACAGAATTAAATAATTGCTGCATCAAACTTTCCTTTGATTCTTTGGACTTACACTTACCAAGCTGAGAAGAGAATTAGCCTTTGAACATGTTCTCCGAGATTCCTTTCCACTTGTTCAATTGAGTGTTCTAAAAGCAGCTTATTAGAATGACCATATCAATACCCAAAAAGCTCATTTTGGGGAAAACTACCCCAGCAAGCCAAATTGACTGTTTGTCCCAAAAGAAACTGTAGGAACGCAAGCAACCATGGAAAATGTGCAAGCAATATGTTGCTTCAATCTAAATAAATATTTTACATCCCTTCTTCCAATTGTATGACAAGTCACCACTTTTCACAAACCTATTATTCTCCAAAAGAGAAGCTCAGCAACAAACATTCTAAGACTATCAAGCACCAATGCTACTGCTAAGTAGATGGAAACCTTTAAAGAGATAATGAGAGAAGATGGATGATCACTGACTACTCGCAACAAAATTGAGTTCTCGCAATGAAAATCTTTACTAGAATAGAACTGCTACTACTTCAGATAGGTTGATGAAATCCAGAGTAGCACGTAAGTAATCAATGATGTAATAACTTCGAAGCTCCTCAGTCCTTTAATAAATGGCAATGGTGGGATCACAGATACCATTAAGAAGGTTCCAAATAGCCATGAGAAAATGAATGCTCCAGCACTGCACCATAAGAACAAAGTTATGATTCAACATTTTCTATGTTCTAGTATTAGGTTTCAACAGCAATAGTTATCAAGATTGCAATTATACTGAACAGATAAAGGGTCAATTTGACTCTCTAACAGCATCCGTTTATCAATTTAACCCAAAATGACTTCTGGGTACCGTTTGAGTCTGTGACTTCAGAATTTCGCCAAATTTGTCCAAAACCTCTGCATATGATTAATGATTGTTCAACACGTCTCATATCTTTTCATGCTGAAAGATGTCATTTTGGACAATTTGACAAAACAAGCCAACTTGAAAGGTCAAATTGACCGTTTGCCCCCAAAATGAACATATGGGGTGTTCTAGAAGTGTCACATAAAATACATTGTGGTTAAGCTTCATTAGTAATATTTTCCCTAAGCAGCACACAAGTTTACTAGCACAAACATCAGGTTGAGTGAATTTCTCAAACTTATGTCAAAGCAGAACAATTGAACTCCCATTTTAAGTCATCCAACTATTTTTTAGTAACTCAGATGGCACACAATTCACGATGAAAATATATAATCACATCAATTATGATTGATTAACATACCCGTAAAGAAAAGCTCGGAGCTTGCTCTTTAGCCGATCATATATAAAATATATTGTAGCCATCAAGGAAAGTGCAACTTGTAGTGTTGGACCTTCTTCAGTTGGGTAGAGATATGTGAGAACTCCAAGAACTAGAAATGTGAGTGATGTCTTAATGATGACAAGAGTGGCTGGGGTTTGAAACCTGCTTGTGACAGCCTGTACAACACGGGACTGCTTCACTTCCCTGACCTTTTTCTTAATGTCAATTTTCGGGTTTCTCCTTTCATAAAACTTCTGCATAATTATTTTGTCATGGGCTGATTCAATTGCATCCACACTTGGTTTGTGCCCGCCATATTTATTTATCAGAAAGTTTCTTGCTGATTGAATTTCCTCCTCAGAAGCCTCCCTGCTGATCCCGAGCCGCTTGTACGGATCTCTCACATGAATTCTCGGAAAAATTACTGCACTTGGAAGGAGACAGAGAGAGAATAAACAAGTGAATCCTATAACGTTTCAGTAGCTATAAAGCAAAGCCTTGAACTAGGATCACTAACAGTCAGTTTTATTATAATTTCTTAAAAAACATGGATTTAAACGAGCATATAACAATACATGGATAGCATCCAACCAACAGTTATCAGCCTCATCAACACAGAAGTAAATGTATCACATGGATTACACTTAACATTGATTAAAATTTTAGTGGTATTACAGATATGAACAAAAAAAAAATTCAAAAAAATTTAAAGGGTGGAACACATGCAAGACCAGCTCACATAGGTCATCAAAAAGGGAACTTTTCTACTCCTACATCTCAAATTTTAAGTTCCTCCCAATAATAAAATCTCAAGACATCATGATTTCGCATGTGATTCTAGTAGGTATATCTATCCATCAGACATCTCTCATGAAAAGGAAGCAGAGTCTTTTGTGAAGGAGGAATTACAAACATTTCACTGGGTTAGTCAGTTGTTAAGAACATGGCGATAATATTAACTTGAAATGTTACATAATGAGCATTTAAGGTTTTAAGATACACTAAAATCAAAATTTTCAGTCTGCTAGAAATGAATGGGAATTCAACTAAACAGTAACATATACAAAGCATACGACATCGACCAGAAATTCATCATTACCAGGTTGACCATTTGTCATGTCGCTACCATAAGAAGCATCCATTGCAGATTTAACCAAGTGAAATTGCTTTCCATTGCAAGGTTTTGCAGAACCAACCCAGTAAAATCTGTGATTCCAAATAAAATTATCATTATATTACAAGGAAAAAGAAGAGCATATCCCTGATGACCAGTAGAATAGTTAAGGAATACCCATCCAAACGGGGTAAACTTAGTCTTTCATTAGATTTCCCAGCAGAAGGAAAAGCTGCAAGTCGCCTAGAAAAGGAGGCAGATATCCGAAGACAACACCTCGAGGGACAGCCAGTTATTCCAGAGACAGACATCCTCAAACTGCAAAATGTCACTAATAATTCACAGAATTGCAGCAATATCAATCTAAGAAGTAAGATATAACTACGAGTGCACAGTATGAGTATCCAAAACATATGAATTTCTACTAACTAGTTCGTCCGAGAAGCTACTAGTAAAATTTGACGCAAGTATTTCCGCCCTAAAATCTCAGCAAAAAGAACAAGAAAGAAACATAAATTCGGAGGCAATTTGATTGAAGAAGCAAGTAAATGGAAAATCAAACGTACCTAAAACAAGGGGAAACAACCAAACAAGGGGAAACAACCGAAGAGTAGAAAATGAGAAGAACTGCACAAAGGTGGGGGTAGAAGGTAAATCTGAAACGGCAAGAGGAGAGCGGGGCTGAGTTAACCAGTAAAACCCTGCAGCTTGGTATTCCAGCTCCACCTGATACGATTCGGCGTACACCAAGAAGCCGCTTGTCTTGTGTAAACGAGACTCGTCGTCTTGCTGCCATATACGGTGCCGTTTTGTTATCCGGGAAGGAACTAAGAAATGAAAAATTCCGTATGATTCGGACCCGGGTCTTTCGGTTGAGAGCTGAAAATCCCAAGAAATTTTTGTTTTAAAGTATTATTGGCATTGGGAGTATTTTTATTTTAAAATGCCCAACACTACCGCATTTTATCCAAAATTATTGTTTTTTTTTATATTGTCTAAGCTTTTAACAAAGTAGCTATTATTTAGTAAAAATAACAGAATTATAAAAAAAAAAATACTTCAAGTTGATCCATAGCTATAATTCTATAGTTGTCTCACCAGACAAATTATTTAAGTTAGCAGCATCATAGCAATGTTATATAAACACATTCGGTGAAACAATATTGGCAACTAATGTCAGATTATTTTAAGAAATTAAAAAAATTTGGATCTAAGAATATAGCAATACCGATATGTATACATATAATATGTTTTTCAATTTTATATTAATATATTTTGCCATGTATATGTAATTTATAGGGGATTTTAGATTTTACGTTAAAAGAGCACAATATTTTTGGGCCATGTCAACTGATAATTTTTCAAAACCCATATTTGAGTTTTTAGATTTCTCTTTTACGTTAATTAGGTTTCTAATTTCTTTTCTTAATTAATCCCTCTCCATCTTCATCTCTTCGTCTCTCCCTTCCCACAACTCTTCAAATCAAATTGGTCCTGCAATTGATTCCTCCCTCTTTCCACAACGTTTCTTATTTTAGTGTTTTCTGGTAGC
>CATIWQ010167973.1:0-26161 GCA_949673415.1 Euphorbia schlechtendalii | reverse complement strand
CTTAAATATGTATACAAAGTTCTTAAGTGTTTTTTTAAAAACAGTTGATGATGAAAGTTTTTTTAAAAAACAATTTCATTAAATAAAGGCCAACATCTAATATTTTGCTCGGGGCCTCAAAAATTTCCGAGACGGCCCTGTATATATATATATATACACGTGTATATATATATATATATATATATATATATATATATATATATATATATATATATATATATATATATATATATATATATATGAGTTAAATGGATATATTTTTTGATTTAATGCATCACTAGGTATCTAAACTTTTCCTAAAAAATCTACTGTCTCCTAAACTTTTAAAGTGACCCCGTAGCTCCCTCAACTTTAAAAAATTGTATCACTTTGCTTCCTCAGTGCTACGTGTCAATTTTTGATTGGAGGGAGAAAATAAGAAAAATTACATCTTTGAAAAGTCAAAACCAATTAGAAAATAAAATACGGATTGAGTGTGAGTTCATGTACGTTGTTCGATTGCTTGGGTCACGGGCTTGCCTTGTTCCTTGGAACATATGTCCTTCCTGAATGCGGTGTTTGCGAATTACAGTCTATGAATTTAATATGTATGTCCTTCCTGGATGCGTTGTTTGCGAATTATACAGTCTATGAATTTATTGGTGTCTCATAATTACAGAGAATGAAATTGTTTTGCGGATGCCTTGGCTTCTCATGGATAAAATTCTCACAACTTGACTTATTGGGATGTAGTTCCCAGTTCTTATTTCGATTTTTACAGACATGATTTCTGTGCCCGTGAGTTGTTCTGGTTCAATTAATGTTTCTTTTTTGTTTGTACGCAATTTATTCTTTTTTTCTTTATTTTAATAAAATTTGGATTTGGGTTCCTTGTTTTAGTTAATTGTGGTGCCAACCTGGCTGGGATGCATGTCCCAATACAACCCCGTTCTATAACCTTCTATATTAAAAACTTCATCCATGAATACAGGATCATCAAAGGAAATATTTAGTTAGTATAAACATTGCCTAACATATCATATTAAAAGGTAGGGTATATATATGTATGTTATTAATATTTGTAAAAGAGAAGGTGCAAACGTGTGCATGGTAATGGGTGGGACAAGACAATAAAATGAGACATATCAATGAGATGGGCAATAGATCACCATGTCCACATTTTCTTGTCTTGTGTTTCCTCTGTATTGTTACCATTCACCAATTCAATTTTTCAATTTCTATCAGCTATCCACTTGTCTGCAATTCATAAAACTACAATACATGGAGGTGTTCCTACCATCAAGAATTTTGTTTGGAATTACAATTTTGACAGAGAGCAGTAATATGGGCCACAAAAATATCGATCTTAACTATATGATGAACACATATGTACTCAGTGTCGAACAATGGACCAATATAGCTTAAGCGGACAATCATATCTTTGTACTATTAGGATTCAAACTTCCGAAGTCTATGTATAAGAGGTTATGACACCATATCAAGAAACAGTTTTTTATACAAATGCTTAGACCTTATAGGTTAGCATAATTGTAAATTTTTAATATTATTTCTGACACTCTCATTCACACGAATGCTACTTGGGTTCGAAGCGAGCGCGTCATAACCTTATTGTACCCTGTTTAAATTCAGTCAACAAATTAAACTCTCAGGATAAGAACGCTAAAATTTTAGGTCTTAGAGGCTATGATACTATGTTTTGAAACCAATTGCAAAAAACACATCAAGTGATTGGAAAAACTAGTTTTTTATATTATTCCTCAGAATTGTAATCTGACCAAATTTGTCTTAGTTGTCCTTAGTTCCAAAGTTCAAACTAACTGGAAAACAACAAGGTAGGACATTCAAATATACCAGAAAACAAAATTTGAGGCTTAAAACCATAGCAAGAACAAAATCAAAGCAACAAACAATAATTGGGTTGGTTCTTAAATAAATGACCCATCATGCACCCTTGTGTTAGGACACTCATAAAGCTAGCTGATCAAATAATGAAACTAATTTGTGGTCGAACAATTGAGCCCTAATCCACATTGGTCCTGCATCCAAAACAACCATATAATTAATTAATTTGTCCCAAGTGTGAGTATGTTGTATTTTGTATCTAACTTTTCTTATGCAATTGCTTGCCAAGATTCGAACTCTGACTACCATACTCATTTTGTGAATGTACTATTATGTCTAACTGGTAATTTTAATATTGAATTTTATGAATACTACAATGTATCTTATTTCAGGGGTGGAGCGGGTAAGCTGGTGCTTATATCCAGGAAAATAACACTAATCTACCATGTAATGAAATTCAACCATAAATAATGTTCATGGTTTTTGAACCATTTGGTTCGAGAGGCTTTGGTTTTTTTTTTGTAAAAGAACCAATTGTGCTTTTAATATGTGTTAATTGGTTTTTGTACTACTTTCTCGCATTTATGCTAACTTGTACCGTCTCATGTGATGTTATTAAGCCCAACCAAACTTTGTGAAAGACGTACTACAAAATCTCACTGTGATTATGTATCAGATTAATGTTATTAAATACTAATTGCAGAAAATAAGTACTCCCTCCGTCTATTAAATATTATCATTTTAACTAATTCACAGTTTTTAAGATTACAACTAATTAAATGAGATGATTTACTAGTTTACCCTTTCATAAATGTTCTATTCAATTTTCAAGACTATTAATTTGTTCAATAAAAATAATTTGACCTTTAGTCTTCTCTTGTTATTGGAGATTAGAATATAATTATCTTGGAATTTGAACAAATTAATAGGGGTAGAATTGGAAAACTTAGAAAAAAATATCTTAAAAATACAAAATGACAATAAAAAAGAGATAACGAAATCTCTCTAAAATGATAATATTTAATAGACGGAGGGAGTAATACCTTATTTTCATTTTAAGGATTCTCTCGTATTAATACAAGTGTATACCAAATTCATTTTCATTTACAGCATAAGTTAAGATGATAAAAGGTATTTTAGCAAATATTCAACCATCTTAAAACCAATCATTAAAATTTATTGAGAAAAACTAAGGGATGTTAGGAATTTCAACAGTTTTTTTATCTTTCTATGAGTCAATGAAACTTATAATTATTTAGCTATGATTATAAATTTTACCAACAAAAACTATGTGCAAATGAAAGTAAAAGCTAAATCAAATTTATCATGTTTAGATTTCCGGTCGTTGTTACGAAAAATTATACTTACAAATTTTTAATAAAACAACATATTATAACATTCAATGAAAGATCTTGAGCTTGATTTCCACTTTGTTCGGGAACGAGTTGCATCCACGAAGTTGGTGGTTCAGTACATATCCATGGAGGATCAAGTAGCAGATATATTGACGAAGTCCTTATCTTCGTCATGTTTTCGTGTGCTTCGAGACAAATTGACTGTTATTTCCAACCCCAGCTCAATTTGAGGGGGGATGTTAGTATATAGGGTTAGGTTGTATATAGTCAGGGAAATTTTTGTCATTGTATGTATTTTCACTCTTATAAATAATACAAGTAGACACAAACTCCATTATGTTTTGGAGTTCTCAAACCTAGCCGTATACACGTTCCATCTGAGGGTACTTTCAAGGATATTTCTTCCGACCTAGTCTTTATTTTCTTGAACTCTTCCACTATTGCGGGCTTGAAATTGCAATTAAGCATATTAAGATAAAGTTTTTCTAAATTTCTGGAAAGTATGAGTTTGGTAATTGGGAATTTAATTTGATTATTTGAGCTAATGGTTCTTAATTTGTTGTTTCCATAAGATATTTTCTAATATCTAATGCAAGAATTTAGCGAGGCGTTCTAGTTGGGAAAATAAAGCAAGCTCTAAATATATCGAGGGAGAAAGAAGTAGGCATCATTTGTGAATTAGGATTCTAGGGTTTGAGATTCAGGTTGAAGAAGCAAATGAGAATTATCAAATGGCTTCTGTATTGATCTTAATTTGAGAAGCATATGATGTTAAGGAGAGATTTGAGGTTTTTATAGCGATTGAACTTTTCATTTTGGTCATTGAAATAACTTTTCTATTTTAATTTTTCCAAAATGTTTACACATCATCGATTCTGGTCCACATAGATCCTACGTGGCATGGATGACATCCGTTAAAAAAAAGATCATGTTAGGAATAATATAAGTACTACGGATTATATAATTATAACTACAAGGATTGATTAGGTAATATGTATACCACTGGGACACAAGGATAAATGGGCTATACCACAGCCCCAACAAGGGAGGTTTTGCCCTAATTAATTAGGCATTGTTTACTATTAAATTGAACATTCCAGAATAATAGCATAAACTAGAATTCCCAAACTAGGCCTAAGAAGTAATTTAATGACCCTGGAATATTGATTTTAGGCCCCCGATTTCGTAGATTGGGCCTAGGCTTGATGAGCCTGGTCCGAGCCCGCTTTCGTGGGTCAGATCTGGACAATCATATTTTCACGAAGCTCAACCCAAGCCCGTTAAAGCCCGAAATTTTATTAACATAACTTGATCTTTATGTAAATAACCAAGTTCGGCTTAAACGCGACCCGACGAATAATAATTTTATTTTTATATATTTATACGTTATATTTAATAATTATTTAATATTTTTATATATTATCCTTTAATTTAACTATCATAAACTAAATTGAATATTAAAGACTTTAAATAAATAACGCAAATAGATGAAAAAAATTGACATGTAAATTTTTTTATAAAAACAAGTGTATTCTATTATTTTTTCATTTAGTAAAATAAAAAAATGAACTTGGATCGAACTTGGGAATGATCTCGTAAGGCCGACTCGAACCATATCTGAATCCAAAATTCTAAATCGGACTTGAATTGATGTTTTTAATCAAAAGTCCAACCAAGTCTAGAACAAGCTCGGATCATTCGGTCCAACAATAAGTCTAAATTTGGTCCCAATACAATGGAAAATCATGGATTAAATTTTAAAATTTATTGGTCCATTGCATTTCCCCATGTTTGGAAACATATATTTTTCATAATATCTTAGGGAAATTCATTTAAATTTCTCATAAACTTCAGTGTTGGAATATTATTAAATAAGGACAATTAAAAAAGTTTTTAGTAAACAAGATTAATTCGAGTTATTTAAAGTCATATCCTTCGGCAGAGACAGGACAGTCAACAAGAAATTGATTAAAGATTATTGAATCCAATGTAGACACAATCATCATCTAACAAATTATATAATAGAGATCATACTACGTTTAAAACCCAAAATATTCAAAATGTATATCTAATTATTTATTTATTTAGTTACATAATAGTTATTTGTGTAATGATTATGCAATAAAAAGGAGATGCATATGAAAGCTGCTTTAATTATTCATGTTGACAATACAAGAGCATGATGCAAACACTGATTCCTTTTCACAGCTTTGGGAGAGAATATACAGTCAATTTACCTTTTGATGGATACAGTTCATAAGAGAAAAGGCTCGAATTTTTTAAGTGTTTGACATTATTTTTTCAAATTAGCAGATTCAAATAAAAATTTATAAGAAAAAACTGTGAAAGAAGAAAAGTACTTTTGGTTTAAAAATTATTTGGAAGAAACAAGTAAACAGCTGTGTCCTTTTTGTATAGTATTCGTTTGGTAAAGAAGAAAAAAATTTTTTTTTTAAAGGATAAGCAAATTGATTAGTAGACAACCGTCTCTTAATACTAAAACGGATTGGGATCCTTGCAGTTGAATTTCCAACTGTAGAGTAATTTCTTGATGGATGGCTTAAATTATAACTTTACTCTACATTTTGGATTCTAATCCAAAACGGATTGAGATCCTTTGTTGTTTTACTAAAACATTGTTCCCTTGTTCGGAGTAGATCTATTTTTGTGATGGGTTGGGACACAATCGAGCCAGGGCAGGTCAGATCTAGTTGATTATCAAAAAATGCTCATCACAAACTCATCTTAACCTACGTGTAACTTCTTAACCCCTAATTAACATGTGTTCTGTGAGCTCATGAGACACTTTTTATGATCGTGGATCTTCAAAATTGTAAATCGGTGCTTAAACAATTATAGTTTGCATTGTTTATCTTTGTTTTTCGTTGTTTATGTTTGTTTTCTCACTCTTGTGATAAGTTTTTATCGTTTGCAAACATTGGGGGATTTGTTTTTCCATTATAGTAGAGTGCTTTGTTTCACATATGTAATTTCTTTTGCTAGTGTATCATAAAATATATTTTTGTTTCTACATTATACTGTCATTAACATTCAAACATGGAAAAAGATTAATGTCAGAGTGAAATTAGATTTGATGTCCTATGGATTTAAATATATTTTTTTATTCTAATTTGTAAATTAAATTTTTTATTCAAAGATTTATTGAAATGGGTTGTAAGATGTTTTGGTATCCATTTTTTTTAATAAGATTAAGATTAGGAGGAAAGGAGTGAGGGTGATGTACATCCCTTGGTGAACCACTGCTCATAACGTCCCGGAAGGCGAACATAGGACAATCACACCATGGGGGGGACATTTCCCTTTCCCACTCCCAAAAACTCCCTTAGAATTTATTATAAATAAAACGAAATAAAATATACAATTGTTCAAAAGAGAGAGCAAAAAAGAAACATAAAACCAAAAGAACTAAAGCTGAAAAGCCAAGCAAGCTAAACTAAGTGAATCGATAGGTACACCGGCCACTAAGATCAAAGAAAAACTCGTTGTAGCAAAAGTTGGGGACATTATCCTACCAAAAATCCTGAATCTGTTGTTTGCCGAATCGTGCGGGAGCATCCACTACCTGATTCCCCTCTCGAAAGATATGACTAACCATAAATTGCATAGAATCAAACAATCATAGACAAGATAACCAGTGGATGCTTGGAACATACATATTTTGTTGAACATACACGAAGCCATTAGTTCTTGATAGCCAATTTTAATCAGTTACATTTATATTTAATAGATCAAATACTAAATGAACAAAAATTAAATTTGTCATATATTAATTACAAAATTTCAATAAATCAACACTAGAAATACATTTGATATATAAAACATATCTAAAAAACCAAAATAGTTATTTAATTTAAACTATAATATAAAATATGTAAAAACATATTTTGAAGGTGGAAACCAATAACAAACGGAAACCCGAGTACAAAATGAGTTATTAGATGTAACAAAGAAAAAAGGGAGGGGAGGGGTGGCCTACAAAAGAAATGGAAATTATAGAGAGCGTGAAATGAAGCACTCAAACAGAGAATGAAAAAAAGAGCCTTTGGGTTTAGGGAACATAAAGAAACACAGGCAGGGGCAGCTCGCATCACGCCTGCATCAATTCCTATCTCTCTTTTTTTATTATTTCAATATCAACACAAATACATCTCTCTCTGTTTTCAAACTTCACAATTCATTGTTTTCTTCTCCTATTAAATCAACACCCAGCCAACAACAAACAGATATCACATTACTTCACATTTGGCTATGTCTGTGAGTATACATATCTTAAATTGAAGCTTTATACGGCATTTATAGTACTCATCACGATTAATTAATGTGTTGTAGATGGTAGAGGTGAGAGTTCCAAATCTTGATTGTCAAGGCTGTGCTTCCAACTTAAAGAAAGCTCTTTTCAAGCTCAAAGGTATTTGGTTATGCTCTTCCCTCCTGCATTCCTTTTCAATGATATTCTTTCTCACTTGTACTGCTGGTTCTACACTACATTTTACTTGTTTCTCTTTAACACCATATGTACACATCCACAACTAATATATGCAAACTAAATTTTTGTTTCTAAATTCTTACTTTTTTATTAAAACGAAGTACAAAAATTTGTATTTCTATATAATCTATTACATTTTCCGTAAATTCTCTAATTGAACAATTGTTAAATTGGATTTATCATGAGCCCATTAACCAAGCAATTCTGTTGTATAATGAGCTGGCAATCTTTGATTTGGGCTTCATTATGTTTAGGTAACTTCAAAGGCCCAATGTAAGTAATATTGGCAAGAACAAGAAGTATCCAGATGCCCCTTGATACTTCATTTTATGGTGTTACAAGTCCCCAAGCTCCTTTGCACACTCAAGTCTAATAGCAATTATTTTTCAATACACCAAGCCCTTGATTCATTTATAGTTATACACAACAATCTCATAATCATTTAATCATTTGTTACACTAAGCCATCGAAAATAAAATACCCATTCTCTTTAAACACCCCGAAAAATCATAATTGACATATTAAACATAATAATCAAAAGCAAAACGTTAGATGTTAGTGAAGGTAAAATTTTCAACTTGGCTTAAGCGACCTTTAATTTACGAGCGTGCAGTTAACTTGAAGTCTAACATAAATTAGGATCTATAACTTGATGTGTCCAAATGAAACATTAGGATAAATTATGTCATTTATCTGATTACGTGAAATAATATTAAGCAGGGGTGGAAGAAGTGGAGATAGAGATGGAAATACAGAAAATAACAGTGAGAGGGTATGGAATAGAGGAAAAGAAGGTGCTGAAAGCTATAAAAAGAAAAGGGAAAGCAGCAGAAGCATGGCCTTACCCATCAGGGCACACCCATTTTGCATCGTTTTATAAATACCCGAACCACATTGTCAACCATTATTACAACAGTTCCAAGAATGTGGGAAGCCATGGACTTCACTCTTTCTTCCATACTCCTTCTGTTTACTCTGTTGCCGTTGCTTCTGACCACGCTATTGCTTCTGTATTTAGTGACGACAATCCTCATGCTTGCTCTATCATGTGATCTCTCGTCAATATTTTGTATTTCAGGATTTTGTTTTAAGGTATCATCATCCTCAGAATTGCATTCCAATTTTTGAATTTATATATTGCAATATTTTTATTTGTTCAAGAAAAAAATGTAGTAGCAAGTTTTATTTGATTTTTTATTTGAAATCAAAGATGTGTGTAAAATTACACTTCCTTCGACGTAAAAATGTTATTATTGGAAATCCATCAAAACCAATAAAACATTTATTATAATGTTGTTGAAATGACTGGTGTATCTCTTTTATTTTATTAAAATTTCTCTTTCTTCTTAATTACTACTATCTTATAACTTCATTTATACTTAATCTCTTTATTAATAAATACACTGGTAAATTACAAAAAAATGTTAAATTTTACATTAAAGTTTTAAAATGACAAACAAAAAAGAAAATGAAATGTTGGATCAAATATCAATCTTTTGGTACCGGAAGGAGTACTTTAATTAATTGATATAGTTATAGATTAATGTTGAGTACTTTAATTTTTTGATATAGTTATAGATTAATCTTGAATATCTTGGGAAAAAAATTCTTAAACAACACTACACTTCACTACTGTTGTATTGTGAGGGAACAAATTATAGAAGTGGACAAGTCTACAATTCCGATTTCCTTATTGATAAATTTCAAAGTGATACACATGACAATATTTGTTTAAATATTCATGTTTTTTATACTCTGAGTTTGTATCATCTCCTTAAAACACTACACTGCTTGTATTGCTTAGTTCGAATTGTAGTGCTCAATTATCCTTTGAGTCTGCAATTAACGTGAAATCATAGTATTTAGCAAAAATAAAAATGAATGGTGGAAATTTTTGTTGACCAATTGAATGGGATACATTCAACAGCTTCAATATCTATGTTTTGAACTTCTTCAATCTTCCTGAGAGACTTTTTGAAAAACTACACGGCATTTTCACATTCTTTGAATATTTTTGGGTTAATGAACTTTAAAGCAGTATAGAGTTCAATGATATCTGTACACACGTCGAAATATTGCTGGTAAATTTTTTTACATCTATCTGAAACTTTTGACTATAGCATTCTCCGCATTATAATTTTTCAAAAGTGATATCATTCATATATAGAGAAGATCAACCCAAAAATGCTTAATTTTAATTCTACAATTTCACATTATTTGAGTATTTTCAAAGCCACCGACTCATTGGGTGTTTTCACTTGATGGAAAATGAGTCAACATTTGTGTCCAACCTTACTCCAACTTAACCATTCATATTTTTATTTTCCTTTTCGCTTTATTAAAACTATTACAAAATAAATAAAATCAGTGCTCCTAAAACCATGATCGAAGCATTTTTAATTTAACCAAAAAATAAAAACAAATAAAAGAGGGAAGGAGTACAATTGAGATAATCAAGTGGCTGAAGGCTGGCCATCAAGCCAACAGCGACCTTACTATGTTGCCACGTAATCAATGACTGCACCCACTTCCACTTTCCAACTTAAAAAGGGCCACATACTTTTCAACATTTTCCATTTCATCTTCCTCTTCTCACTTCTCATGGCTCAGGTACTTTCTTTCTCCTTATTCCGATTCATCTTATCTTTTACCATTCAATCCTCCTTCTGTTAATATATTTAAAATTGGACGGTTCAGGTAAAGATTGTTCTCAAGGTAATGACCATGACTGATGAGAAGACTAAGCAGAAGGCAATTGAAGCTGCTGCTGATATCTATGGTATTTTTTTTCTTTCTATTTTTCTGTTTGGGGGCTAATTGATTAAAGATGATTAGTTATGGGGGTGGAAATTGGGAAATGTTGATTTTGCAGGGGTTGACTCAATTACTGCGGATCTGAAAGATCAAAAGCTAACAGTGATAGGGACAATGGATACTGTAGCGGTGGCTAAAAAATTGAAGAAAGTGGGGAAAGTAGAAATAATATCAGTTGGGCCTGCTAAAGAAGAGAAGAAAGAAGAGAAAAAGGAAGAGAAGAAAGAAGAAAAGAAGGAAGAGAAGAAGGAAGAAAAGAAAGAAGAGAAGAAAGAGGAGAAAAAGTGAAAAATCAATATCATTAATTTCTCTCTTTATTTATTAATTTACTACTGATCTGAGTGGGTTGTTTCATAGTTTTCTATTGCTTTGCAAGAATACAACATCATATCAATTCAGAAAAGAGTACAAATGTGTGGGTCAATTTTCACTTCCTTCAAGATGAATTCATTGATTTTACAATTATGTTGTCCAATTGTTATAAATGAACCCAAATTGTCAAAGAAAATCTTGTTTTTTGAATTTCCATTTGAAAATACAAAAATTAATTTTGCATGACATATTGAGGTTTGGAGAGTTAACGATTTTGCTTTCCCAGATTTGTATTAGGTGAAAGGCCCCTTTTAGTTGCTACAGTAGAACACCAGGTTTTGTAAGAGACAAATTCAAAGTGATTTTTTATTATCAACAGTTCAAAGTGATTTCATCGGATTAAATGAGTATAGCGTCATTCCTAATCTCTGCAACTTTATTGAAATAGTGTTTGATGCAGCCTCCATTAATTTATTTCCCCTTTTTGAATTGAAAGTTGCACCTAGTGCAGTATGGGACGAGATTAAGTTCAATATTTAGAATCAAAACCAAGCCGCTGAAACATAAAATAGAACTATATGTTTATTAGATATGGACTCTTAGCAGACATATATAATGGACTTTTCTGTTTTTTAAATTTGTCCAATTCAATTAGGTTTTCACTTTAAATAGTTCGGTTTTGATTTTAATGGTTAGTTTGTATCATGTTAGTCATCCACATAAAATGACATTATTTCAAGATCAATGTGAAAAGGATAGTGAAAAAGGTGTATAAATTTTGTCATTTTGGTTGGATGGCCAACGTGTCAATGTCAAATTGCCGATAAACTAGCTTGGACTTAACCATAATGGCCAAGTTTATTTTAAAATAATTTGGATGCCAGCTAGTTAAGAGAATAATACCTTCAAAGAGACGCATGCTTGTTTTGGAAACTGACAAAATTACATATAACTTATTAACTATACCACTACAATAATACAAAACTTTTCTTAATTTCCAACATATAGCTTTAACTTGAAGCAATTAGTTACCGGAACCGCAATCATTTTGATTGATATTATCGTCATCAGGGTTGTGTCAGTAATCAAGGCCTTGCCCTTGGCTGGGAACATTATTATATAAAAATGTAGGACATAAAAGCACGTGAATAACAAAATTCTGAAGGTATACTTGATTACCAATTTACTTGTAAATCAAAAAGGTTACAGTTAAGGTAGTTATAAATGAAAGTGAATTTTCAAATTTTCTCTTTCTAAAATACGAATTTTTTACTATATAATTAATAAAGAAATTCGCTTAAATATTTTCTACAAGTTTCTAAGATTTTAGCTTCCAAATTTTTTTGAAATGCTGAAACATTTCAATATAAGAATTTTTGATGCTGCAGTGAAGAACGGTCTAAAGTAGAAACAAATAATTAGGTGGATTTGGATGATTAGCGACGACTAATTAGCTAGCTAGATTTTACAACAAATATGAACGATGAATTCTAAAGATATGTACATAATTTATGTGTTCCACATACTTTACACGTGAATGATCGAGAAGCGGATGTAGCCAAGTGTTGATGTGTTTGTTACACCAATACTGTATCATTATGCCTGATATATGTATATTTGGACGGAAATGCTTACTTATTTGTTACGCACTCTATCTAGACTTACGTTGAATGTGAACTCCACATGTACGGTTGAGATGGTATGTACATATATTACAAAGTAGAAATATATTCATCATCATCTGTGTTTAATGCAAATTTAAAGTTTAAGATTTGAAAAAAAAACTGTAAACAATAATCTAATCTAAATTTGAGCAACGATGGTCGATGATCTACCACGTGTCTCCTTATGATACTCAAATTTAGCCTCTACGGCTCCATGTGTATGGTTACAATGTGCAAATAATGCTCTTGCGAAATGCAATTTATTTTCATTTCCCCATGAATTTCATATATGAATTCAACCATAAATATTTATTGGTTGAATAATTTTTCTTATTCAACTTCAAATGATTTGAACTCCAAACTTTTTAAAATGAATTAAGGTAAAATCACATTGATTAAACTTTGTAATGATTTTACTCATAAGTCATAACATAACAAACAGTTAACATTCAAAAGGATGCATAAAACTTGTAACATGGTTTCGAGTTTGAGATTAAATTAAAGGGCAATTTTACTATGTTCTGCTAGAATTCTGAAATAAAGACATTTAAAATTCAAAAGATAAATATAAGTTTCAATTCATTGTATGGACGGGAAGCTTTCCGAATGGGAAAATCTCATCTTTAAAAGGTCTAGGTTTCTATGAGAATTGTGAGCAGAGGAGTGGAAATTATGATACTGATACCTCCCTGGCTAAATTGCCATTTCGTTGTTTGGATAATTCTTTTCACAAATTCTATTCCTTAAAAAAAGAATGGGAAAGGAATTTGCTCTCTCTAATTTGGTTTTCCACAAAAAAAACATAAAAACACGATAATACGCCGTTGCCGGGGATCGAACCCGGGTCACCCGCGTGACAGGCGGGAATACTTACCACTATACTACAACGACTTTTTGTTAGGAGCTTTGATAAGATTATTTATATACAAAAAAATAGTGCCAGTGTACCAAAACATCAATAAACAATAATTCAAGGACACGAATAAACTTTTACCACATTCAGTTTTTAAGAATTTTTTTCATCATTAATTACCTTTTAACTTTCTACTTGGCGTTGTTATGGATAATGAATTAATGATTGTTGTAAAATTTCCATAGATAGAAAATTAAGGTATTGTACATTTCTACGAAAAGGTGTGAAGTACATAGCTTTGACATTCAATGGACAGTTGGGTTCTATTACATTTTCAAACTTTTTTTCATGGTAGCTTATGAAGCACCTATTAATTGCAGAACCAAGTTCAGTAGTTAACAGTGTTGACTTGAGCTATATAATTTTCAAAAAATGGAATTGAGCTGCAAATCCAACAAGTACCGCTCCTCGATAGACTAATGCTCTTAAATATCTTATCTGTTTCCTTTCTAATTTCTTTATATTAACTCTTATAAGTAGTAAACAAAATTGTGCTTAGAAAATTACATAATGTACAACAATTTAATATGCGTGTCAATTTTTCAAGTTAAGTTGTGTGTTATTAAATGTTTACATGTTCTGTACATGTTTGTCCTTATCTAATTCGATTTTGAATGAAAATGTGATTAATCTTTTAGTACGCCAGTCATATCAATATTGTTTTTAGATACCGCTAGATCAAATGTAGTAAATTTGATAGAATTTTTAGAACTTTGATTTGGTTGTATATTAGTTGAGTATATTGTCAAGTTAGTATTCTACTATTTTTTTTGAAAGTTTTTCTATTTCTTTCAACCCAAGTTTAAAAAAAGATTCTAATTTGCTCCACGCCAAGCTGGATGGCTGCGATGCTATGTTCAGCATACAAGCCGGGCAAAATAACCAACAATGTACTGAAAGGTAAAAAAAGCGCAATCCATAGGCGCCAAATACTTTTCAAATAAGCAGTCCGTTATACATTCTTTTCTTCCATCCAACAATTCAAAAGCAGAGCAACAGGTATGCGAACTCGATTCATCAACACTGATTCATTCATCTCCTGCATCTCTCCAGAAACCCTAAGCTTTCTCAATCTCCCTATTCCTCACCTCCCTCCGCCGTGTCTCCCTAATTTTGAACTGCACCTTTCTAGCTTCGATTCAGTTCCAAATGTCTCCCTCGAGGTCGCTACACTGCCAATTGATTCCGCTCGCTCCAAATTTATCACGGAAGTGTTACCTCAAAAAATTGATGTTGACGATCGGTATTTTCTGGATCATCCGTCACAAAATGCTGATATCTGCACTAGTGATCAGAGGAGGCCTAGCTATGGAAGTAATGAGATCCAGTTATCTGAGGTAATTGCATTTTTAAGTGTTGATTTTAAGTTTTTTAACGTTTCTGTATTTTTTTTATTTTCTTATCAAGCTCGCTTATAATAGTCCAGAACTTGAAAATCATCATGCTGAAGAATTATCAGTTAGGAACTGTAAGAAGATTATCGGTGTCGTTAATAATTATCAGTTTTTGCTTATAGTTTGTTGGTGTATGAGATATTTTGTTTGCACTTCCTTTTATGATTGTCTGGTCATTTAATTAGATAGTTTCCGTTGTTCAATTGTTGTTTGATCTAGAGGAGAAACAGTAATCCATGTAGCCTTCATTGTGAGTTTCCTTGACATTTGATATATTTCCTTTCAGTATGAAGCAGTTAAATCCACCATATAATTCTTGACTGCTGAGCATTTCGAAGAGGAATTCTGATTCGTTACTTGGGGATCCTTCAAAGTTTATGTCTATTATTAGATATTATCAGTCAAATGTAAACCACCTTTCAGTATTCTGGAAATAGGATGGTTATTTCATCGTTGGTCAGCTGCATGACAGCAATTTTTGGATCTAATCTGAGATCCTACTGTGTTACTCTGTAGTGCGTAGATTATTGGTTATATTGGCATTTATATAGTGTGCCTTTTTCCTTTGTCTTATTTCAAAAGGCAGCCAATGCTCTTTTTGAGAGTAACTGAGTAAGGAAGATTGGATTAAAAATTATATTGATCACAGATCCTACTACTTGGAGGTTGAGTTTGCTAGTGTCTAGTGTTATACATGGATGATGTTTAGTTTCATGTTTATTCATTTGATATTGAATTTTGAATTAAGTCCAGGCTATGAAAGTGCAGGAACATAATGAGTATTGCACAGATGACAAACAGACATATAGGTTTGAAGTCATTCAGTTTGAAGCTCCAGAGCTTGAGGAATTCTTGGTAAAAAAAATGTCTACAGAAGCCTATCTATATAATAGAAATTGCATTACGACTTCATTCTGATGTATTGATTTTTATGTGGTTTTCTAGGGAAACAATTCCCATCCCGTGGAGAACATGAAAATTCTCTCTGAAGTTCCAGAAATTGAGAATGATCCTGTAAGTACTTTGGTCATCATCCATTGACTCCTCTATTTTTTGTACAATGTACATTCCAGTCACATTTTTTTTCAAATCATTCTTTTGATTATGCTAATAAATGATAACATTGTTAACTAGCTTATAAAATATTAAAGAATCTATCCTTGTTCACTAGTTGACATAGTATGAACCTTGAGATACACCTATCTTTTTCTTGGAGTCCAGTTTTCACTATATTAAATAGCGTTCGCTGCTTATAATTTGTAGGATACATGTTTGCAAATATTTCCTTAGTATATGAGGCATCCATGAGTTTTGGTTTCTGGTTCATTCAGTTGCTATGTTGTCTGCCATCTATCCAAAAATTGCATTTTATTCATCTGTCTATTTGCAGGAAACTCTGAGGCCAGAGCTTAAAATGCAGTATTTTGATGAGGTTCAAGCGTCAGTTTATGCTGTTGACAATATTACAGTAGAGTATGACATGGATAAAAAAGCTTGTTTGTTGGAAGTAGATGATACTTATCATGACAGAATAAACTTTCATCAGTCCCCATTTCCCCTGTTGGAAGTCGATGAGATGAGTTTAAGAACTGTCTCAAACTTCTGCATGGAAGATGAACTATTATTATCATTTGAAGATATAAAATTTGAAGATATTCTGCTTATTGATGACATGGAACTGTTGGGCTCTGTGCAATATGATGTCCTGGAGTTCCTTGGAGACCATTGTCTATCAAAAAAGCATCTCGAATATGATCCGTCAACTGTGGAAAAAGTTTTAGGGATGGACATCATAAGCTTGGTGGGAAGGAAAGACTCAGAAAACTGTTCTTTGCCTTTGAGCCCACATATCTTTCACGAATTTGAATTCCTTGAATTGGACTCTTATGAAATTTATTGTTCTTTCTTTGCAATCCAAAAGCCGGATGAACCCGAAACATTTGACTGGATGTTTAGGGATAACAAGAATTTTAAGAATTTCAATGAGTTGATTGTTAGTTGTGAGCTAGCTCTTGTGGATGACACATTTAAATCAATGCCAATACCTATTCTTTCTGACGATAACAAGATAAAATCATCATATGCTGTTGCAGAGGAAATTTTAGCTAAGCTTAATCCAGAACCACTTTCTGCGTCTGATGGGATTTATTTGGAGTGGCACCTTTTGGAAGAAGATCAATGCAACAGTAAGGTGTTTTCATTCTACAAGAGTGCCTTGGAGGATTTTGATCCTCTTATCATTGATTTTGATTGGGAGTCTTTTAACAAGGGAAAGGGTTTGTTAGATATTATATCATCTGATGATGTTCTCAATGAGCCAAAATTGGAAGAATGCAAAGAATCAATTGATGTAGTAGCTAGAGAAACTTTCAGTGGTCAGTATAATAGAGGTGCATCAGTTAAGTTCTCAGGTGAAAAACGCCAAAATTCAGGGAATGGTGAACAACTAGCTCAAGCGAATAGTGTGGGTACATCCTTTTTATTCAAATCTATGTCACAGTTCAATGATCTTGAATTTTTCTTGAATCCTGGGAAAACCATTAGTCGGGACAAATGTGAATATGCAGTCGAGTTACCTTCTGCTCACGCTACAGTTCCCAAGGTAAAATTCTTATTTCTCTAAATTAGAGGCCTATATTGCATACAAGTCGCAATAGCCTACCAATTTGTGTTCTTATTACTTCAACAGTAAAACTTTTCCTTGGAAAAAGGATGACATGACTGAGCATTATCTTTCTGTTTCTCATGTAAAGTGTAATGTCATAGAGGTCAACGCTGCACTACTTGCAGTTACATTTCCATATGATGTTTCTCAGTTCTTCATTATGATGAAATCCTGCTGAGACACTTCACCATAAAATCTGCATTTCTTCATAATGTTGTCCTAAATTCATTCTTTGATATAATTATTTATCATCAATGCAAGTACAATCATTTTTAACTTCTGTCATAGGAAGGACAGCCCCATTCTATCCCTGTTGCCGACCAAGATATGGATGACCAGAAATTCAAAGAAACACTTAACTTTATACCTACAGAGGACAAGCATAATGTAAGAACTTCAAAAGCTGCAGAAATAGAAATGTCAATGCCAGTTTCCTATGACATGCAATATCAGCAGACACAAGATTGCATGGTTTTTCCCCCAAAGATTACGGTTGTTGTGAACATTCAGAATCTTGACAAGGAAATGATAGTGTCCAGAAGAAGCACGTACCAAAAAATTCTTGCTCTGGAGAAAGAAGGATTACAAGTTGTGGAGCGTGATATAGATCTTCCAGTTGATATTGTGATTGCTCCTGCTGTTTGTTTGGTGTGGTATGACTGCAGAAACATTAGAAAGAAAGTGACTGGTTTCGATGAAGCTTCTTCCTGTTTGCCATTGTGCATTGAGAACATTGCAACCGATGTATTGACATTACTGAGTTTCAGTTTCAGCTGCTGCATTCTGGTAATCTCTATTCAGTGCCACATAATGCATTCATATTATAATGATCTTTACTTGCATTAACACTAAGTGATTTATTTAATAAAATTCGGGTCCGGTTTCCCGGCCTCAGCTTCATTTTAGAAAACAGGAAGTGATTTATCTGTTAGCTTCAAGAATTTCCATCTTGAACATGCAGATGACTCATACATCAGTAATAGGGCAAAATTCCAGACTTTAGTTGAGTGGTACAAAGTGCTATTTCTGATCTCTGTGGGTATAATTTTATAGCTTTTGTAATCAATTTCTCGGAAGTAAGAAATATAACTGCTGGGCACTTTGCGGAACCTTTGTTATTTGTTTATTGCATAATTAATAGCTTTTTATGTGCTGCGTATGTCTCATTCTTCTTCACAAGAGATTAGGTGTTTGACTTGTAATCTACTTTTTGACAGCATATGGCAATTTATATAGTATGACATAAGCTTGATTACTCATAACAATTTGTGCTTCATGTATAATTTTCTTTCTGAAAATTATATTCCTGCTTTAAATTTTGTTTCTTTCAGACATTCGAGGGAGATACCAACTTTCTTTCCACTGTTATGGAATGCTCAGATGGACTCTATGCTGCAGCAGCAAGTCTTCGAATTGATTTACAGCTTTTCTGTTCATATTCATCTGAGTTGACCGATGAAATAATACTGAGCAGTATCTCTTATGTGGCAAAGTTGTATAGTGGAAAATATCCTAATATGCCCGAGTCAGAAACCCATGCAGAATCATTCCTTACTAAATTTCCTTCAATCAATCCACTGACAGCTCATGCAATACTGTCTTCGGGAAACAGGCTCATAGAGTTCTTTGAGGGGTCAAAGGAGAGGAGAATACTGGAAGTCCAGCAGTGTCACGTTCCTGAAGAAAGTATTTCTCTATTTAGTGCTTTGTGCAGCTATGGTGAGCGGGAAGATTCTAAATCTATATTGACAGACTGCTCCTCTTCCGTTTCTTCTGTTCCCGACTCAAATAAGGGTAATTTTAACGTTGCTTCTGAAATAAATCCCAAAAGGTGCATCAGTGGCCCAGAAAACGTTGATGTAAATTTGAATTGCCAATGGAACTCTGGACCCTTGAGCCAGTTCCCAGACAACCTACCAGGTCCTGGGCTTATAAATCAAGTTGCTAAAAGACTGGATGAATTTGGTTCACCTTTGGAAGATTTATTTGGTCAAGAGCAGAGTTGGGATATAACTATGATGGTGGATTCTTCTAGGGTCTCAAAGCCATGTAATTTCACGGAGTGCAAAGATTCTCTGGTGTTAGATAAAACCAAAAGGCCTCATTTGTATTTGAATGATGAATTCTTACACCAAAATGATATATCAGTAATGAGAACCAGGAAAAAGATGGACTCAAATAAGAAAATCAAATCTGATCATCTATATCAGGAATTCTTTGGTGAAGTAATTGATCTCACAAGTTGCGGGAATAAGGATATTCCTTCAACCGCAGACTCTGCATATTTTTCAACTTGGTTACCAGAGACAGAAGAGGATTCAACTAAAAAGACAAAGGCAGCAAGAAGATTGTCGTTTGGCCAAAACAGTCGACAAATTTTTCCGACAGCCGAGGCAATCAATTCTGTTTCAGATTTATGGTCCTCTGCAACAGATATTAGTCATAACTTGCAAAAGATGAACAACTTTTCTTCTGATAGTGACATGCCTTCAAAGAACTCCAAAAAGCTATTGGATGATTTGTTAAGGCATGGATCTGGAGGAAATTCCCAAGAGTCTCCTTTCAAAGAGGAGATATTGCACTGTAGTGCAACACCTCTTTCTAAAGCAATTCAATCAACCCACTCGCAGCCAGGTTCTCCCTGGACAATCGAATTTCTTAACAGAATCCGGGAGAAGAGTAGATTGAGGCAGCAATCCCTTCCATCTCATGAACCAAATTCTGATTTTGTATTTTCTGGTAATACAGCAAAGGTTAAGAGAAGAAGTCCTTCTATTCTTGAGTTTTTCAAGTACAAAGGGGGCAGCAATCCTGGGAAGATGCAGGAACAAAAGAAGCAGGGGCAGCCTAAACGACTATCAAGCTCATCAAAGAGTAAGAAAAGCAATTCAGCTCCTTTTCTTCCAACATGGACACCTGCTGATAAGAGATCGAGACAGGTGGGATCTGAGTTCCTTTTGTGTCTTTGTAGTTTGTACGTTTATTTATTGATATGCTTTTGTATACATCTTCAGACTCTATCTTATGCAACAATTGATACTGGAGGTCAAACTAGACTTGTATGGAGTGATGGAAGTGGCTACCATCCCAGCAAAAAGTTGCGGAATTAATTACTGAAGAAGAAGAAGTTACAAAGGTTTCTTAGGTACTGTTATCAATGGTAATTGCTTTTTCTTAAGTGTTTTTAAGTTCATCAGTTATTGAACATGGTCTCAATACCATTATTTTCTTTGTTAGATCTACAACAATGTTACTTGTTCCTTACGTTGGAATCGGAAATAGATATCAAATTGTTAATATATTCCGTCATTCTTTCGACTTGTTATTCTGTGCAAGTGGCACATTGAATACCATTTCTAATGTTTGCTTAGCATATTCCTACTGCAACATCTCATTTGTATTTTGTGCACCTACTAGTTTTAAAAAATTTTAAAAACTGTAACTTCAGCTTTTATAGGTTTTGTTTAAGGTACAATGTAGTTTAAGGTGCACATAATTTACCATGGTACCGCTATTCACAGAGACAAGATTCTGAATTACTTAGTCACTGAAATCTAGGACACGTTCAATGTCTCATAATTAAACTCAATGTCAACATTGTGTATGAGTGAACCGTATCTGACTGGCACTGCTACAGTATTCTTACATGTCTGCATTTCAATTTGGTATTATATTATACATACCATATGCTTTTGCAACATATATCTTAAATTTTTTTTCTCTTTCACAATTTCAATATATAACCAGGAATCAATAATTCAACCGTATCCTCCAAATGAAAATCATAAAAAATTAAAAAATTGCCTGGTGATATAATTTAATATAAAGTTTATTGACAAACTGATTTTATTCTGAAAATTTTCAACTACTTTTCTAATATGCTCCACTTCGGCTAACTAATGTCTCTGGGATAGAATGGGCAAGGCAGCTTGATGCTTAAAACCCAGTTCTTTCTGGGGCTCGTTCATGCTTTAGTTTCGGCGCTAAGCTTCCTTCAGAATGCTAATTCCTTTTACCACTCTTGAGGTTGCGTACTGTCATGACTAGTTGTTGTCTTTCACCTTCCACCTCTGCAAATTTGAGGCTTATCTCTGAATATCTCTCTTCCATGTCTTTTAGTTCAGTTTCCATAGATTTGTTCCTTTCTTTTAGCTGTGCCATTTCATCCAACATTTCAGTGATGTAGGAGTCATCCCTGGAACAAGATTTATTACTTTTGCTTTAAGTTTTCCTCGAAGCAAATTCTCCACAACAGTATATAAGAACGAAGTGAAGTATCAATTATTTAATCATGATTGAAAGCGTATGTTATTGTTTTGTAAATATATAGAGAATGGGTTGAAATTATACCTTTTAAGTGATGTCACACTGACATCTTCTGTAGCTCTTGCCTTTTGTTCACTGAGATTCCTCTCGGTGCTCGTCTTTTGGAGTTCACGCTTCAATTCCAGCACTTGTTTCCTCAGTTTTTCTTTCTCCTGATTTCCTTCAGTCAAGCTATTTCTTAACTCCTTATGCTCAGATCTATTGCTTTCTGCCTCTGATAACAATTTTTGAACCAATGCCTCTTTTTCATCCTTAGATGATTTCAAGACAAGTAACTCTTTTTGGGCGTTTTCAGCTTCCTTCTTTGCCAATGAAAATTTTCTTTCCATCTCTACTCTTTCTATGTTCCATCTTTCTATTAGAGAATTCGCATCTTCAACCGATGTCTTGGTTTGTTCCCTTGCATTCTTCTCTTCAAAGAGTTTTTCTATTTCGGCTTTGAGCATTTGAACTTCATGCGAGAAAGACTCTTGTGTTTCTTCAAGTTGTAACGACTTCTCCTCATTAGCTTTCTGAAGCCTTTCTTCCAGAATCCCATTTTGAACACGTAATTCATTAGCTTCTGCTATTGCTTTTGCCATTTGCTTCTCATTTTCATCAAGCTTACCTGCCATTTCTGCAGAAAGTCTTTTAAACTCCTCTTGTAGCCGCTCTGCTGTAATTGAATTTTTCAATCTTGTCTTTCTCAAGGACTCTTCTGCGACAATGGCTCTTTGCTCCTGTTCGACTCTGGCTGACGTCATTGCTTCCAAATCATTCTCAAATTGTTGTGCTTGCTTTTCCAGTTCTTTCTCCAATTCTTTGACCTCACTTTCAAGTTCATTGATGGAATCCAATGATTCTGACAATTCCAGTGTCTGCTTTTGTAACTTGTCCTCCAGTCTCTGTACCTGTGACTCGAGATTCTTAATAGTAACCATATATTCTGTGGATTCATTTTGCATCTTTAAGTATTGTAAATTTTGCTGCTCCAACTTGGATGAGATATCGAGATTTTTCTGCTCTAAATCTGCATAATCTCGGGTGAGTTGTTTGATATAATTCCCAAGCTTTTCCCTATCTTCTCCGTACTGTTCGATTTCTTCATTCAGTTCCGTGAGTTTTTGCTTCATTGTGGATTCTTCTAGTGGAGGTTCTGCTTGTTGATCAAAACTCTCACTGATTTCATGTTTTGCAGAAAGATTAGATATTTCCAATTTTTTTTGCTCCAACATTTCATCAAGTTCATTCACGGCAAGAATCAACTCCGAGTTGGAATCTTGTGTTTTTTGAAGTTGCAACTTGAGGTTGTTGTTCAACTCCTTTTCCTGACTAAGTTCTCGCCTGGTTTCTTCCAGCTGAATCTTCACATCCTTATTTTCACCTCGCAATTTGTTTACTGCATCCATGTCAGCACATTTCTGTTGAGACCTGAGTTGTACACATTCTGATTTGACTGCATCTCTCTCTTCTCTAAGTTCAATCACTTGTCTCGATAAATCCTGCGCCCTCTTGTTCTCCTTCGTGATCTGTTTCCTTACAGATTGCAATTCCAGTTCCGATATTTCTGACTGCCTCAGTAGATTGGTCATTTCACTTTTGAGTTTTTCGATCGATTCATCGCAAGACTTAGGCTGTTCTCTAGGAAAGCTTTCATCATGGCTGTTTATTGAGTCGATCAAACTTCCATCAGAAGCCGATCCCATGGACCATTCTGTGCTTGATCTTTTATGCAGACGATTCTTTTTAGCGATATTATCAGCTGTTACCTTCTGAGGCATGGAATTTTGTCTGTTACTTGATAGGATGCTAGCATTAGAACCTTTGAAGCTGCCGTCTTGCTCAGCATTTTCAGACAATAAGTTATCCCAGTCTGGATCCTGTAACATAAACACCAGCAGTTCATTTTAGTCTAGCTATTTGGTCTTTGTAAATATTCTGATAATAATAGTCCAGAATAAAAATTATATTAGACCTTACTTCAGTAAAACTGTTATTTCCAATTGCGTTGCCAATGCTGAGTCTGTTATGCAAGCTTTCATCTTGGGAAAGTGACTCCCCATTATCTTCTATGTATCTGAGATTACCATCCCCAATTAGAAAAACCCTACTAGAAGAAATGACGATGGTGAACAAGATTTTAGGACTAATTCTTACCTTTGATCTGTACCTTCAAGTAACCTTTGAACAGTCACCTGTTCACAGAAAAATAGGGTACAAATCATGCTCAAATCACAAAATTTTAAGCACAATGCCAAATTTCAATAGGAGAGAGAAAGAAAACTGACATGTAAAACGGCGCCGGAGTTGGCAAACTTGAGGGGTAGAGAGATAGTCAATGGTTTAGTTTCCTCTGCAAATTCTGCAAAATCAATTGAAGCTTCCCCGAGATAACCTGATTTTGAAGATCCCTGCAAAAAACCCAGTTGAAAATTAGGACACATTTATTTCACCACATACTTGACCTCGCAACTATAGAACAAACAACTTAGCAGAAACGTACACTGGACACAATGAAATGGTAAATTTTCTCATCGATTTTTCCAGTTTTTTGATGCTTGTTGAGTTTGACTGTTACATAAATAGGATTTTCCCATAAACAAATTCCTTCTTGAACTGCAGCTTTCTTCAATTTGAATGTTGTCTTCCCAACATCTTCTGGCACCAATGAGATTATCAATGCAGGCTTTTTCAACTGTGGCACCTGAATTCAAGATTTATACAATTCAATGTAAGCTTTCTGTTTTTTTTCAATTACTTGACCATGTAACTGCAGTGTAATTTAATTAGTGGCACCTGAGTTGCCTGGAACTGCAACTTGAACACTGCTTTGATCTTCTTCTTGTCGCTCCTCCATGACTTGAACATGGTTTTGTCTTTGGTTTTATTCTTGTTTCTTAGGGATTGTTCATACAAGATCTGACTACTTTTATGTTTGATTTTGTTTCTCTACTGTCTTTTGTTTCTTCCTAAAAAAACAAATCCAAAAGCAGTAAGAAAGCTGCAGATGTGGGTTTTTTTGCTGTAATTAAAATTACAGATGACAGATTAGGATGATTCAAATCCAGATAAAGAAAGATCCGTTTGAATTTTATATTAACAGAAAAGGAAGAAGAAGAAGAAGAAGAAGGCTGTTCTGTTCTGTACTGACTAAAACACAGCATGTGATAATAATTGTAACGAAGCCAATAATAGCTGTACTCTCAAACTCTCAATAGTTTCTTGTTTTCTATTTAATTCAGGAAAAAAGCAGGGGTCCGAAATTACAGTGGCGTCCCTATACTTTTGGCGATATGTCTTTATCAGGAAGAAGGCTTTTTGGGTTAAAGTGTCTTTTTGGGGATGGCGTGAGTAGGGGGTAGGGCTCCAAATATCAAATTGTCGAAGCAAAGAATTTTAAGGAGACAGCAAATATTACTATAATTGATGCATAAGGTAATTTCTCCTGCCAACTGTTTTTAATTAATGATAAATCCAACTAAGATTTGGCGTATTTCTCTACTATCATTAAATGGCTAACTATCTTAACTAATGGGGTAGTTTTAGAATTTATTCCGTATCTGCTTTTCATATTATTTTTTTGGATAAATTTTAAAAAAGTACATTATAATTTTATCAGGGTTTGAAAAATTTTTTTTTGCGAAAAAGAATCTGAGGAATTGTACCGTTAACAATCAAAGGAAATTAGCTTGTGTCCGTCAAATATTACTCACGGTGCAAGGGCAAAGAAGGTAAATTAAAATTTGCTTATTTAAAAAGCAAAATTTAACAAAATTAAAATCAATTACGAATATGTCTTCCCCTTCTTTAATTAACTTCCAATCCATTTTCTGGATTAAAACTCAGCTTCTATTACAGACTTTAATTTCAGAATTTCTTCCTCCCGTTTTGCAGCTACATCCATTGCACTAAGTAATTGCAACTCTAAATTCTCAACTTTCATTTCACTTGAAGCTAACTCAGCTTTACATGTCTTCAGTTTTGCTAAAATTTCATGCCCAAACTCTATTCCCCTTTCACAAATCGGCTTCGAGTCATACAAACAGAAAAAATTGCAGGCGCCAAACTCACCGTATCTTCCACAGCCGAAAAATCTTCTCCCTATATTGTGTTGAGTCTTAGCTGTTCTTATCGAATATTGAAGCCCACAATAACATCTACATCTGGAAACAGAGATTGAGCTTGAAGATTGTGAAGAGGATTAGGGTTTCACGATTTGAGAATTTTCTAGGGATTGTGTAAGAGATACTTCAAATCAACACTAGATTAATGAGGGACAACAAAAATAAGTTGAATTAAGAAAGGAAGAAATTGAATGTGATTAAGAATAGAGATTAAAAAGTGAACCAGAGAAAGGGGAAGAGATATTGACGAAATTGGTTTTAATTTG
>CATIWQ010167967.1:0-23289 GCA_949673415.1 Euphorbia schlechtendalii | reverse complement strand
TCATTGGTCTTGGGAAGCTTGCTCTTCAAAGTATTTCTGAACTTAAATTAGCTGATTATGTGTAATTAATTATCTTACATGAAGAACAAAAAATGTCAAAACTAGTAAGAAAGTGGTAGGAAACTGGTATCTAACTGGTATTTAACTAGTGTTGAAATTAAAACAGTAGGAATCCGGTATCTAATTGGTATCTACCTGGTATGAAGAATAAAAATTATCAAAACTAGTAAGAAAGTGGTAGGAAACTGGTATCTAGCTGATATTTAACTGGTATTGAAATTCAAACAGTAGGAATCTGGTATCCAACTGGTATGAAGAACAAAAAATGCCAAAACTAGTAAGAAGGTGGTAGGAAACTGGTATCTAACAGGTATTTAATTGGTATTTAGCTTGTGATTTTCTGAATCTTATTAGAATCTGGTAGGTAACTAGTATTTAAGTTGTATTAACTTGTAGTTTTTTGCATTTTGTTAAAAATCTGGTATCTAACTGGTATTTAGTTTGTAATTTTCTGCATCTTGTTAAAATCTAGTTGATAACTGGTATCTAACTGGTATGAAGAATAAGTTGTGTTAAATTAATCTTGAAAAGTGATGAAAATGCATTAGAAAGTTATCTAAACATGTAAGATAATTAATTACACCTAATCAGCTGATTTAAGTTCAGAAATACTTTGAAGAGCAAGCTTCTCAAGACCAATGAGAGTGATACAAATCAGATTAGTATATAAATTTACAATTGCATACAACCTAATGAAATCCTCACATCAATTACAACACAAAAATTGCATAATCCTTTTGCAAATTAACAACAAAAACAAACACAAAGAGATAAAACGAAAAAGAGATAAAACTAAATCTATCAGCAACAACAGGATTTCATCTCCATAGATCCTCATTCTCAATTAAAAAAAACTGGTCGAAAGCTAGAAAATTGGAATTGTGCAAAGAATTTAAGGATTGCAGAGAGCAGAAACTTGAAGAAACTTCGATTTAGAGAAAATCGAGGATAATCGAAACAAGGAAGAGAGATTTTGATGGAGAGAAATGCGCGATGCAAAAAGAGAAAGCGACTGAAGCTTGATAAAACAATGTATATATAGAACGTATAGAGTGAAAACTGAAACTTAAAATTGGTTACAGAAAGCAAAGAATAAGTTGGAACGTATTTTTGTCAATAAGTTTCACAAACCCTACAATTTTTACAATTTTCCAATACAAGTATATTGACTCATTCAGCTAAAAGCATATTAGAAGATAAAATGGTGAAAATAACATTAAAAAACATAACTTAAATGAATTCCTTTGAACTCTTGTAACTTAAACGAAATCTTACATAATTTGAATTCTATCAATATTTGTATGGTTCAAACAAAAGAATTTGACAAAATGAATTCAATTGAATTGAATTCTTTCAAAATGAACCACTCCAAAAACAGGTGCTTATTATTCTTATTCTTTAAACTCCAATTCCTATAAAATGGAGCAAGCAACAAAGCGGCATCATACACATTCGAAGAACACATTCGTATTCTTCGTACGTATTTTTCATTTTTTTTCTTACTGTTGTTTATTAACTTATGTTCGAATATCATATTTGGTTTTCTGTGATTACTTTTAGTTTCGTGGAGAGTAATTTTTTATTTCATTAGTTTGAATTTTGTTCTTTTCATTTTTTGTCTTTTTCTAAGGTTTGTTTGTTTCAATTAGGGGTGTTAATGAGTTGAACCGAGACCGAACAGTCCTGGGCTCGGCTCGGCCCATGAACCAAAATGATCGGGCTCGTCGAGCTTAGAAAACTTTAGCTTGGCTCGGGTTCGTGAAAAGCTTGGTTCGTGTTCGCGAGCCTAAACGAGCCGACCATATATGTCTTTTGCATCCATACAAAAAAATATGTCTTTTGCAACGAAAATAAAAGTGTTGTTCATAAATGTTTCAACTTTGACCATTAAAACTGATTCATAGTAACACTAATTTAAAAAGTTGTGTCAGTTGCATTTTTTCAAAAAAGTATTGGAAAATACATTTCTTATAAAATAATTATTACTCACCGAATATATACAATTTGTTTTTCACTAATATATTAAGTATGATAATTATACGAACATGTTTGCGACCTTTCGAGCCGAACCTTAGAATGCTTGGTTTGGTTTGTTAATATCTCAAGCCGATATCGAACTCGAGCAGAAGTTTGGCTGGGCTTTTACCGAACCGAATCTCGAACTGTTTGCGAACCACAGACCTTCACGTGATTCGTTTTAAATTTTGGATTTAAGGGATAAATATGTAGTTGTTACTTTTAAGTTATAATAACCATTGCTACTTTAGCATGACACAAAACCTGATGATAGTCTGGCCTCATCATCTGAGGATGAGGAAACAACAGACCAAGAGTATAAACAGTCTTCATTTGAAGAAGTTCAAGTTCAGAACCCAAAGTAACCCATGTTTGAGTCTGAATCTGAATCTGAAGATGATCAAACTCAAAAGGTGAAGAAAAGGCCTTCTCGCTCAAAGCAGTTGAACAGCCAAATTTGGAAATCATGCTAAATAGTCATATAGAAGAAAACTTTTTTTTCAGCTTTTGAGTTTGATCATCTTCAGATTCCGAATCATATCCAGACATAGGTTGCTTTGGCTTCTGAACTTGATCATCTTTAGAGGAGGACCGATCAGACTCTTTGTTGTTTCCTCATAGGAAGACGCCGGACGATCATCAGGTTTTGATGTCATGCTATACCAAAGTAGTCACGAAACTAGCTAAAGAAGTTTTAAATAGTAGTGGTTTTCTTCATGGTGACAATAACCCCTGAACTGAGTAATACAAATTTGAAGCGAGGATGTCAGCAGTCTGCGAGGGAAACAGAGAATTGTGCCAACGGCTGAAGATTGGCAAGAAAAGTTTAGTAATCAGGACATGCAGAATATTCCAGCTTCACAGGAAAAATCATTCAAAATAAATGCCCCTACATCTTAACTTCTTCCCCAGGCTCAACATTTAATTTTCATAGAGTTTACACTTTACAGCCCTATGGCAGCAGAGGATGCTTCCAATGCTTGAGCAGAATATCTGTATCCTTGAAGGGTTTAATGCGTATTTTTGTTTAGCATTTTCCCATTACATGTTTCATATATATTATAATATTGTTGAGATTAGCTTCTGCTGGCATTTTGGGGATGTTGATATTGTGATAACAACACATTTATTGTTTTTTCAGAACTAAACTAATTGACTTGACAAACTGTGACTTTGGATCTTATCTCAGGCTCTGTCATTTGTTGGCCTTGTTCATTATCTTATATAATTATTTATCACTTCCGAATCCTGATTTCTTGATATATTATATGTTCATATGGAGAGTTTAAAGAAGGAGATGACTGCAATGGTTGAGAGTACATATCTCATTGTTTATCCAACTAAAAGGCTACGGAATTGTGAAATTGTTAGCCAATTCAGTCCACCTTGCCCTCTCCAAACGGTACAACTTCTTTTACCCTATTTCTTGTTTCTCTTCTTTTACTGCTACCATTTTTTTTCTTGTTACGACATATACATACATATAAATGCGTCTATTTCTTTAGCATTTTCTTATATCTGAGCGTGCTTGAGGTTTTTCAGGTGTTGATTAGAACTTTCAGAACAAAACCAAGAGAGTGAATTGGAAAGGTTTTCCTTTTATGTGAATTTTGATTAGCTTTTTCTTGCTCTTCATGTTCACTGGTTAAGATATTTATTTTTGGAACAATGATTTTCTTATTTGATTGATGGCTGAAAAGTATACCAACAGCCGACATGATACAGCAAACGAAAGATTGATGGGGATAAGGATATAGATTAACATTTTGACAATTCTAGAAGAAGATAAGATAACATTAAATGGAACTTGATATGAATCATTTAGTGATTGAAGAATGGGTGGGGGCTGCAAATTTCCTTGTCATTAACAAACCCATCCTTCTTATTATCTGTTTTTTTGCTGTGCTATTGGCTGCCATTTCACTTAGTCAGGCTCTGCAATGGGGTCAAAATTTATGAACAGAGAAAGAAAACACAAAAACAGTAAAAGTACATACAGAACAAGAAAGGGGCACGTGAATTGTCACACGGGTGCATGTGAAGTGCACGCTTTTGCTCTTGTGTGATGTTCTATAAATATTAAATACTTATACTAGGTTTGGGATGTTGAGCTGCGGGCCCTTTACACGTGGATAGATTTTCAAACAAAAATAAATAGCTCAGTGGTTTGGACTTAAAGATTCACGAGGTTTGGGATGCCCCACTTCAAGTGAGATGTTGAGTTGCGGACCCCTTTACATGTGGAGAGATTCCTAGTTCTCACTCACAATATCTTTAATGTGGTCCGTCCAGAAGTTCTTTCTCCAAACATATGCATCAAAAAATTTTTAGTATATAAATATTTGTAAATGTAATTATTTACTTTAGTCCTGAAGATAGATTGTAGGACTGGACTCCACCGAGGAATACAACAACATAGGAAAATATATCCTTGGAACTCAATTTCCCTTTAACTACAAGTCTGAATATCTCCGGTTTAATTTTTAGTTAGTACTATGAATAGCATTATTGATCATGATTCAATTAACCTAGTAGGAAATATATGCGATACGGAGGTGAATAGGTAATGATTGGTTGGATATTTGAATTGTAAATAAAAAGAATATTCAATATTCACACAAGGAAATATAGAATTCAATTGGTTGAACCAAACATATGGCAAGTTGGATTAGGATACGAAGATAGGTAGGATAAGTGCGCTAGATCTAGATATGCATTCATATGAACAATGGAGGTAAGATTTGTGCATAGGATGTGCATTTTGTTACGCTTTATTGCCCTTTATGCTGAAAAGATTGTCATTTGCCCTTAATGATGGTTCATTAAGATGTTCTACGTTCATGTATAGTATATGCGTGTTTGCAACTTGGGAGAAGTAATCCACTACCTTTGAATATATGGTTCTTGATTAGGTGACATAGAAACGGGAATGCAAACAATTCCGTTTTGTGGAAATGCACAACGGAAACACAATATATAACGTGAATCCAGGTTTCCGAGATGGAAACAAAAACGAGAAAATGATAGTGTTTTAGGAATTTCTGTGCTTCCTAGATTCTTGAGTTAAAAAATTGAATACGTCTCTTTATTTTTTGTTTAATATTCTAGAACTTTAAACTCTTCAAATGTCTATTTATTTATCTTGTCGTTTTATGCAATTTTTTATCCTAATTTTACAACTTTTCAGTTATTTTTTTATTTTGAAATATTTACGGGATCTTTCAAAAGAAGTGATTCATGATATGAAATTTAGAATTTACATGGAAATCATACTTAGTCTTTTTATGTAAATAGATACATTTGTAAAGTTGATAATGAAGAATCTATCATTTGTGGTCTAGGTTCAACTTGGCATAAAATCTTGAGATTTGAAGGAGAAAAATGTATTGAAATAGAAAAGTAGAATAATAGAGGGCCAGCATGGTTAGTATTATCAATAAACAATGACCATGTGAACAGAAACGATGGGCCCTATTCTTGCAATCAAGAATATATAGGAACCACAAATCAATGGTCCCTTGACTATTCCAATGATACGGTGGATTATTCAAATACGTGCTTGAGTTTTGTACACAGAAAACTTATTAACTCTCACCTTTCCTTCCTAGTAATCTTTATTTTTATCTTGAATTCAAGCATTAATTATTATGTTTTTTCTCAGTATCTCTTCCTATATTTAATTTCCATTTATAACTCGAGTTGTCCATCTTAGTTGGACCACAATATATAGGACCATCTTCATGTTATGTATACACGTATATATTATTCTGTTGTGAAATAGCAGGATAACAAAGAAAGCTATGAGTGGAGAGAAGAGACCAAGATTATCATTAGCTATGCCTCAATTAGAATTTAATTCAAGACCAAGATTTACATCGGATGGAAATCCAGGGGCAAGTAATTATAAAATGGACCAACTGGGACAGGTCCCTAATTATCCTAAAATTCCAAAAGATCAATCAACTCTTGCACGAGTTCTTCCTATTCATGCAAAGATTAATGGAAGCTGCACAGCTTCAACAAATACTTTCGAAAGAAAGGCAGATCCAGAAAAATCCGTGGATCATTCAATTGGAGCATCAAATGATCAGTCTTGTTATTCTTTGGAGACGAGAAATGAAGATTCAGATACAACATCATCTCCTACTAGTGATGTATGTTAATTAGTTACGCCATAACTGCAATCAGAAATTCGATCTGGTTAATTAACATGATTTTTTGAGTTGTTGGTACAGAATGAAGAAGAGGAAGAAGTACACGTGGCTAAACCAGTTTCTCCAGCCAAGAGAAGAAGAATTAATTCAGAAGTCCACAATCTTTCTGAAAGGGTATGTATCATGTCAATTTTGGCCCATAATGAACGTTAAAAAAAGAATCTTCTAATCAAATTACGTAATTAACAGAAAAGAAGAGAAAAGATCAACAAGAAGATGCGAGCATTGCAAGCTCTCATACCTAACTCCGACAAGGTACATATCCCCCCCATGTCATGTTACAAGTTTAAATTTATCGCTTATGAGTTGGGTTTCTTATTTTTTAATGCACGTGGTTGTAAAATAGATGGATAAAGCTTCAATGCTTGACAATGCAATTGATTACATAAAGAGGCTTCAACTTCAACTTCAGGTACGTACAAAATATCATATGAAAATTATTGATTTAGTTGGTTGGATTTGGGAGTTGAATGTGGGTGCTGAAACAGTTAATGACGGCAATGGGAAGTAGGCTGTGTATGCCTCCAATGATGGCATCAACAATGCAACAAATACAAGCAGCAAATATGATGGGAATGAGAGTGCCAATTGGTGTTGGATTTTGCCCAACACTGCCATTTACAAATCAAAGTATGCTTGGCCTTTTTGGAGGAAGGATGGTGGCGATGCCGCCAGCAGCACCATTCATTCCTTTGGTTGGAGGATCTTCGGCACTTCCCATACCTAGGAATTCTGTGGATCTCATGCCCATTAATAATAGAAACACTGTTAATCAACAATTCAGTTAATCAATCGACCCCCCTTATTTTGTTATATTTGTAGAATCAGAAATATAACATTATAACATGGGTGAGCAAGAAATTTAAAGAAGAAAACTACGTGTTGTATATTTACAATTTAGCAACTCATTTTTACGCTCAGTCTTGAGTATATGTCATGAGTGTCGGCTTAACGTCCATGATCAAAAGAGTTTTTGTTCGAAAAACTTTCTAAATTTATTTATGTGAACGGTTTAGATTATTAAGTTAAACAAAAAAAATTAAAGTAGAATATATTTCAAATTAACATGAACTTCTAAATTTTATGATTGAATTTACATATGATATTTCAAGGACTAATGCTATCATTCCATAAACTTTCAAAGATATCCCATGAATTTTTTTAGTATGCACTAGTATGCCATTTATCAGTTTCTTGTTATTTTGGATTTTCAAAGATGTTAAATTCTGATTTTTTTCTCTCCAACAAGAAGATGCATATGGCATCGAGAGGAGTAAAATGGTGCATTTTAAATAAGTTTAAGGGTTATCTGACACATTTGAAAGTTTAGACTGACACATGACCATTTAAGATAATTCAAGAGGTAAAAGATGCATTAAACTTATATTTAAATATAGTAATATGTATATTTGCCTTTTATTCGGAGCATCGAATAATGTATAATATTACTAAACCATTGCTAAAAATAAAAAATTTGGCAGGTTACTTGATCTTAATTAACAAGTTCTCGACATACGCAATTCAAAAGTGGAAAAAGTGTTGGACTGGTTAATTAATACATGAAATTGTGAAATCCTAAAGGTTAAAGGTTAAAGACAAGTTCAACCAAAAGCTGCGCATGATATTGAAGGAGGTAAAATGGTGCATTTTAAATAAATTTATGATGATATCTGAAGCACTTGAAAGTTCAGAATAATATGTGACTATTTAGGACAAGTTCAGGAAAAAATAGATGCATTAAACCTATTTTTAAATATAATAATATGCATATTTACCTTTTATACGGAATATAGATTAAGGTATAACATAACTAAACCATTGCTAAAAGTTAAAAAATTTACTGAAATTCAGTTTACAAGTTTTCATTAAGATATGAGGTTTTGATCCTATAAGTCCCAAGTAAGGACATTTTCAACTTTGCATCATGATTTTTCACTTCAAACTCTATAATTTGAAGTTGGTACCGTATTTATTCTCCAATCCTTCACTTCAAAACGAATATTATTTGTTATCCATTTCTACATAACTCAAAAGAACAAACCACCAATTAAATCAAAAGAAAAGAATAAAAGAAGAAAAAAAACAAAAAGTAAAAAAAAGTTATTGTTTGAAGTTGTAACTGAAGTTGCATTGTTGCAACTTCATACTTTGGAGCTGGACATGAAGTAAAGTTGGTGCTTCATTCTCATTTCAATCTCGCATTTGAAGTGATATTGGAAATGTCATAAATTCACGTTGAGATTGATTGGAATGAGATTTTTTTCTTTGGTAATTGATATTATTGTAAATCCGATAGTGAAACCTTTTTTTTAAAATCCAAATAAACTATGATTTATTTTTGTTTTGTAAAGGAAATTATAGTACATACAGTAAGAATAGTTTTCCCAATTGCATATAAGGGTCAAATTATGCAAGTGTTGACTAACCAAGAAGTTTCAACATTAAATATGTATAGATTTTAAAATTTTCAGGTTTGAGTCACGTTGAAATTTTTCTTTATCAATTTTTTTTAAAAAAAAAAAGATATATGAGTCCACGTGACTAAGAGCTTATGTGTATGATTATTAATGCCTGATAATTAATGGCTCTACCTTCCTAGCTACCAACAACCAGGCTGGGCTGCCATTGATTCCATAGTTCTAATAGCCTTTAATAATCCGTGATAAGTGGAATAAAAATTCCTATTGATGACGTGGTAATGTTTTTAAAACAGATATTGTCTATTTTTATGATAAGAATAGTAGATTATCTATTCCATTTAAAATAATATTTATTGTAGATAATATTTATTTGGTTGTCTACATCTAAACAATCAAATTGACATTGTCTACAATAAATAACGACATATAAATGTCACATCATATAAGGAAGATGAGCTAGACAAGCTATTAAAGATATTCTTCCTATATATCAAGATAATTTGTGGAATAAACAAACTACGTGTTAAATCTCTTGCATTGTAGGACTCATCATTGTAATGGGGAAGACAATTGATACCATTTTAATTTCTTTGTTATACGAAAATGTCTTGCTTCAATCTCCAGATATTGCTTAAACATGTCCACTTCTTCCCAACTAATATAAATTAAAACATTTTCAATGGTCTAAGCAAAAAACTGTTCTCATTGTTTTCAATGAAGATTCCGGGTGACATGTATCATTTACTAGCGTTTTGATTTAGCAATATAAATGGTCATCCATATCTATGGCTAGAATAATTATTTAAAGGTGAAATACATTTCTTTTAAATTCATCTAAAAAAACTTCCATAAGAACTGTAATAGATAGGATTAGTTATGATTGATCAAGACAATAGTTTATAATATATAACATTTGATCCATTTAGCCTTTGATTAATTTATATTGAAAAGAAAAGGAAGGAACCTAGATGTAGTTGAGTTGTAGAAATACGAGGAATTTTGTAATTAGTTGCAAAGGCCTCAGTCTATGTTTATTTCCTATCTAACATATTAGTATTTTTTTATTTTAATTTGGACCATTTTCCAGTCAAATACTATTTGTTGGCATCAAAATGCACCCATGCTGAATGGGTGGGAAAACAATCAAAGCATTAAAATAGAAACGAGCGGAGAATCAAAAAAATAAAAGCTGACGTGTAATGCAATTGCCCTAAGTACCTCTGGCAGTAGCTATGTCGAAGAAGAAGCCTTTGAAGCTCCAGTGGAGCTTAAAATGTGGAAAGTACATTTCTGATGCTGACTTTTTGTCGGAATTAAAATTGAAAATCAGTCTGGACATACATTACCCATACATAAATTGATGCTAACGGATTCAATCCAATGAGGCTCACGAATGGGATGTCAAAAGCTGATAAAAGAAAGCCCGGAATACTGTTTTCTTGGTCTTTCCAGTAGATCCTAGAACCTGCAATGGACAGAATTTGCAATTCTTGAAGCTAAAATGGTGATCTCTTTTATTCTCCAAAGGTTTACTTTTCCCTTTTTCATTGCCTGTACTTTTAATAATACAAATACTTGGGTTTCTTATGGTTCTCTGCCTTTTTTCTCTAAAATTTCAATAAAAATCCTACTGCTTGGCATTGTAACCAGTTACAGAATAATAGTGCACATGTTTCACACACCATAACAATGGCATCAACAATTAAATATAAACACGGCATATATTAACAAGGAAAAATACCTTAGAAGTTAGGACCCGATTCGCAACATACCCTATGCTGCTGGCAAAGGCGCTTCAAGTGTGCCATGCTTTGAATCATTGGTTCTCGTTCCCACTGTTGAAACTCCATTCACTGTTTCTTTGGTTGAAGCATCCTCAAGCTTGAGATTTGACATGGCATCGCTTAAATTTTCTGATAATACTGATGAACTGCCTGGAGGTTGAAGATCTTCAGTTTCTAATTCCAACTCTAGCTTCTTGAATTCTTCTTCCATATCTTCATTTTCAACACCATTGTATGATGGAGCCAATTCTGCAATTTTTATGGCCACATTTTGATCTTTCCAGCTTGCATCATACAAGCATATACAGATGAAAAAGAAAGAGAGAAACGAAAATGTACCTAAAGCCTTCTCAACTTGCTTTTGTGAGTCAATAGCTTCCTCGAGCTCATCCAAACAAAGGTCAACTTCTTCCACAGTTATTCTGTTATGCTTCATTGCTTGAGCCCCTATTCTAACAGCCTCTGCTACCTGGCATGGCATGTACAAACAAGTTTATTCAATTTACAAGTTTCTGCAATTACAAATAAATATTAAGTAGCCCCATTTATTTTCAGAGCTGGATTCCTGAAATTCGCTAAATAAAAAAAATACTTCTTCATGATAAATGAATTGACTATGCTGCACATATAAAAAAAAGTTCAGAATTCAGCTAAACCAGAAAGCACTTTCAGAACACATTGAATACCTTTTTCATTGATTCAGCATTCATAATAGCATTAAGCACTTCCTCAACTCTGCTCAAGAGAGAAGTGCATTTTTGTCTAGATTCCGAAGCCAACTTCATCTCCTTAGCATACCTCAGGGCTACTTTCTTGTTTCCAGATTTCATAGAAGCTAACGCTGATGTTCTTGATCTGCTTAGATAAAACACCAATGCTATGAGATATGTATATTTGTATGACAGACTACATCCCAATAAAACATGGTTGACTCATACAATAATGGACTATTTTGATGTGGCCATGATGAATAATCATGGTACAGAAGCAGCATGTTGATAACATTCAAGGAGAAATACTCAAACATGTCATACAGAAAAGCATACAAGAAAAGAGGAAATGAAGGAATTACTTCTCATAGCGCTTGTCAACCACAGCAATTTGCTGCTGAAGCTTTTCTTTTGTCCATATCAAATGCAGAACATCTAAATCTAAGGTTGAGATGGGCGAAACAGTTTCCGATGAGAGGGATAACTTAACACCCTGCAAGCAAACTCTTCAACTATTCAAGTTAATAACTGATGTGATGCATATTGGATATGGTGAGAGAACCAGTAGCATACACAAAATTACAAACTCCTCAAATGTTTGAATTGGTAAGAACAATGCATTACCTCTACAAATTCCTTTTTACTAACTGATATATAATGTATTTTCCCAAGTCCAAACAAGTAACTCAAGACAAAAGATGCTTCTTTTAGTCCTCCACAAATGTCCTGGAACTTCCTCATAGTAACTATACATGAAGATGCCCAATGACTCTCGGATAAAACTTTTATTACTTCGGTAGCTTTTTCCTAAAATCAGATTTCACGCAAGAACATAATATCACCATCACAGTGGAAACAATGAAATCGAATAGGCTAAATCCTGAAGAGATCAATCAAAATTTTATAGGATAGAAAAATGTCAACTATACCTTCAACAAAGCAGTAAGTATGACATGATCTTTGAGCATGATATCAGGGGTTGTGCTTGATCTTACCACCAAATTTCTCACTCTATTGAAGATCTGAGAAATTCGTCCACTGGTTGGATCCACAAAATCCTCATCTCGCATGATGTCACCTTCACTGTACATCAAATTCTAACAGATAAAGAATTATAAAAAGTAGAAAGAGGGAAAAAATTAGTAACAAAAAATGAAAAGAAAAAGGAGTTGCATGGATCGATTATGTGGGAAGTGCAAAGAAACTCACCAAAACATGATCAAGGCATAAAGGAGTTAATCCTCCTCTACTAAACCATTCGTTCTTTACCTTCAAATTGAGAACAAAACGAGCTATAAACAAGTAATCAAAGAGGAAGCAAAGAAGAACAAATGAAATTTGAAGTAAGAGTTGAACCTGAGAAGGATAAACAATGAAAACGCCCAATTGGCGAGCAATTTTGAGAATCAAATCCCTCCAGAAGAAGTATTTGGGTTCCCAATCAGATCTTTGGCCATTAAATGCCTTGAATCGAGTTGTAGCGATCAATTCGTCTTCCCAATCAGGGACTTCCTTTTTTATAAATTCTCTAACGAAACTTAAATTCATTTTTTCGAGACTTGAGTACTAAGCATCCATGCAAGAGAGAGGATTAAATACAAATTCCCGCCAAAGAATTGAGGTTATTCCATCGATCCTGATTTTGTAGGTTTTCTGCGGAAGAAGATTATTGGGAAAGTCCGAATTGTTAACGGGTTTATTTCCGGGTGGTTACGGGCTAGTCCAAATTTAATTTAACAATATAGCCCATCTCGTAAGGCTATCGTGAACCCAACTATCCAAAGCCTCAAAGCCCATAAATTTTGTTATAACTTAAAATTTTAAATGTTCTTTAACTGTAAAATAAAATTACTGAAAAATGTCATTTTAACTATAATTTACACGTTGAAATCAGTTTTCCCTCTAATAAAAATTTAATGAATAATTCAATAATAGTATACGTCAATTCTATCAAAATAATAACAATATCACTTCTATATTTTATCACGTTTTTTTATAAAAAAAAGTTACGACATTCATTTGTAAATAAAGTTTCTAAACACGTTTTGGATGAAAATGTTTCATCCTATTCTCCGTTAACCAGTCGTCAAATATACATAGGGCTGAGATTGGCAAGGAACATTCCTTGGACATATAATGCAATGTTAGCTGTTGTTCATTATGCAATTTTAAATTAAAACTCTTTGAAAAATGTCTTCCGGATATCACTCAGACAAAAAGATTGGTCAGAAATTTATGTTAGAATTTAATAGCTCAATTGCTAGAACAAAGATGTCCCATTATTCTGGGTCAAGATTCTTCTTATGTCAGACAAGAATTGTTAATCAAATTATTGCTGCAAAGCTTGTCTTGAATCAGATCCCCTTTCATTACAATTAATAGAATATGTTAAAGATATGAACCGAATATCTTGATCAAGTGGTAAACCCATTTTTTGCATACAATAATCTTTTCTACTACTTAAATTAAAGAAACTAGTAATTAAGTAAACAAGATTCTTTTCTTACAGATTCCGGTAGATTAATTTATTGTCTTGTACTTAAACAAATTCCAAAGATAACCTATAAAAAAGGTTAAAAACAATCCATATTAGGACAACCCAACACATGCATGGAGAAAAGCAAAAAATTCTTTTGTACCCACAACTCAATCATTGTACATATAATAACTATACTGGTAAAACAATATTCTTTAATTTTGTAATTAACTAACAAAGGATTTATCATTGTTTACTCTTTCATATAATTTTTAAATGTTGAGTGCTAAAAAAGGCTACCACCTATACTAAATTGATATTTTCTACTACCTCCTATACGAAACTGTTATTGTTGCTATTAGATTAAAATCCTTATGTAGGTTAACTGTAAGTGTTTTTCAATACAATGAGAGGTCAGAGTTACATTCTCATCGAGATCATATATTCTGATTTTCATTCTCAATTTGACAATACTGATCAATTTGTTTTTATTAGGCCCCTCAATTTGGATAAATGAAATCACAAATCACTTTCTTTCCTAAGACATATCATAACAAATGTTGACGTGACAGCAATAAGGGGTAAATTGATGCATTTTAATCAAGTTCAAGGTGAAAACCATAACTTACATAAATTTAGAGTGACATCTTACTGTTTGATTTTAGAAAGGCAATTGATGCATTAGACCTATATTACGATTTATAAAATGAACGAGAATTGAAAAGGAAAAATAATATTAATAATAAGTAATCACATAAGAGGTTTAAAGAGTTACAGTTATATTATGTCAAATGTTACTTTTTACGACTCCAAAACTTCATTTCGGATGATTCAATAAAACTATATGATTTAATAGATTAAACTTATCATATAATAGTTGAAGGCATTAATGACATCATATTCCATTAAACAATGCATAGTTGAAATGTGCTAACAGTTGTAGCCACATAGACTAGCTAAGTATAAATTGATTCTTAAGCTTAACCCAACAGACAACAAGATAAGAGCATATTATTTTAGATATTTCCAAGGGGAACTATTATAGGTATTGATTTACTCCAACCATTCCCCATTTGCTATATCTTCAAAATGGGATCTCCATATATAGGGAACTCCATCTTGAGGAATGATTATTTTAATATTATAAGTTTACTTTTTGATTATTTTATTATTATATGTATTATGGATTTAATATTTATATATTTTAATTATGGATTTATTATTTAAGTATTATGAGTTTGATATTTATTTATGTATTATATTTTCATCTTTTTGTTACTTGTGTATCATATTTTCATCTCGTTTTACTTGTATATATATGAAATATATTTTATATAAAATACGATATGCATGTTAAATAGAAAAAAAATTATTCGTAATAAAATATAATAATAAGATATTTTAGTTCAAGATATTATAATATTAGTTAAGATATAATTTTATGTAATACTTGGAGGCATTAATAACATCATATTCCATTAAACAATGCATGGTTGAAATGCGCTAATAGTTGTGGCCACATAGACTAGCTAAGTATAAATTGATTCTTAAGTTTAACCCAACAGACAACAAGATAAGAGAAGAAAAAACAGAAATGGGTTATGTTGGGATTTTAATGGCAGCTTTGGTGGTGGTTGTAGCTTCAAAGATTTGGAGAGTAATATGGATTTCAATATTGAGACCTTACGTATTGACAAAAAGGTTCGCAAAACAAGGAATAAAAGGTCCACCCTATTCACTCTTCTTCGGATCTCTTACTCAGATGAAGAAAATAAAGATGGAAGCTAATCAATTAGTTTTAAATCCTTACTCAACCCAAATCTTGCCCAGAATTCTCCCACAATACCATCAATGGTCACCCCTATATGGTAAGTTTTAGGTATTCATCGTCTAAGTTCATTGAATTTTGTGTCCTTAACTTCTTGATGACCTTACAATCTATTGTTGCTTTATTAATTTGAATTTTTTGGCTTTTTAAAAAGAAATAAATGAGCTTTTGGTGACTTGTAAGCTCAGTCCAACCCGAAATTTTAAAATATGAGCATAATGTTTTTAATTTTTGCTAAGCCCGACCCAAACCCACTCGAACATGTTTAATTTTAAACATGTGCATTTAACAAAAATAGTAATAAATTGAGAGATGCAAGCTGCTTTATATAAATTTGGGAACAAAATGATCTCTTAGATTGTATACAGGAACTATATCTTAGTTTAAAGCGACATTTAATATAATTATTTATGTTAAAGCTTTTCTATCACGAACAATAGACAAGTTCAAGTATTGATAAATGTGTGATGTCATAATGAGTTAAATGTGTGTATATGGTTTTAATCTGAATTTCACAATTTGTTGTTGTGGCGATTGTTTATTAATGTAAAAGCAGACGTTGAAAATTAAAATGTTTTTGTTAAATAAATTGTCAAAATTACCCATTTCCATGAAACAGAACAAAGTGATGAATTACAGTTTTGTAGCATAAACCGACCAAATAAATTGAATGAACAGTGAACGAAATCAATATACAGACATTTATAAATAAGATGAAGAGCTAAATTGATAGTTGGTGGTTATAAAATAACAGGGGAAACAATGCTTTATTGGTTCGGAACAAAGCCTGTGATTTCCATCACAGATCCTGAGCTGGTCAAACAAATATTTTCAAACAAGTTTGGTTTCTTTTTGAAACCAGATTGCTCGCCTGCTGTTCTTGCACTCACAGGTAAAGGAGTTGCCTTAGTCAATGGAGCCGAATGGGCTAGGCGCCGAAGGATTCTTAATCCTGCTTTCTTAGTCGACAAACTCAAGGTCTCCTTTTCTAAACCCTTGTGTTGAATTCATATAGCCAGGATCTGGAATTCAATGGCATGGATTACGTGTCCTCACAGGTCATGGTGAAGAGAATTGTAGCATGCACAATCTCAGCGCTCGAGGAATGGGAGAACCACGCGAATGCAACTGAGGAAAAACGAGTCAAGATCGAAATGAATGGAGAATTTCGAAAGCTCACTGCCGATATCATAGCCCACACTGCTTTTGGCAGTAGTTATGCTCAAGGGAAAGACGCTTTTAACGCCCAAAATGATCTCCAGCACTATTGTGCTGATTCAGTTCTAGATATTTTCATTCCTGGAAGCCAGTAATTTGTTTTTGACCCCTGCATTTTTCCATATTTTTTAATTCTAGTTAAGGCAAAGTGACGGGCTTTTTTTTTTCTTCCATTGTTTAGTTATCTGCCAACACCATCGAACCTAAAACTTTGGAAGCTGGATGGTCGAGTGAGGAATTCGCTAAAGCAAATCATAAAAAACAGACTGAACTCTGGCGAGTCGGATTCTAGTTATGGAGATGATCTACTTGGTTTGATGATCGGATCATCAGAGAACACGGAAGACAGCCAGAAATTGAGCATGGATGAAATCGTGGAGGAATGCAAAACATTCTTTTTCGCAGGACACGAAACGTCAGCCAACGTGCTAACTTGGGCCGTCTACTTGTTGAGCATCCACCCAGATTGGCAAACAACACTCAGAGAAGAGGTTTTCGAAGAATCCGGGACGACCATTCCTGATGCAGACATATTAGCCCGCCTCAAATTGGTAAAGGCAACGCTTTTCTTACACACTAAGCTTTCACATACTGGTATAAAAAATGTTCTAAATTTGTAGCAACTCTGAAGGTACACATGGTTGTGCTGGAGACGATGAGGCTATACGGTCCAATTGTAGAAATGTTCAAGCAAACATCAAAAGATGTGAAATTGGGGGATTTAACAATACCCAAGGACGCATTGGTAGCAATTCCGCTGGCGAAAATTCACAGGAGCAAAGAATACTGGGGAGAGGATGCTGACGAGTTCAATCCATGTCGTTTTGCGAATGGTATATCTAAGGCTGCCAAACACCCGAATGTGTTCCTAGCATTCGGATTCGGTCCAAGGAGTTGTGTAGGACAGAACTTCGCTATGATGGAAGTTAAAACTGTTCTTTCAATGATTTTGCAGAGGTTTTCGTTTTCCATCTCTTCGGATTATAAACATGCTCCAGTTGATTACCTAGCTTTGAGGCCACAGTATGGCCTCCCCATTGTTCTCAGCCCTTTGCCCACTACATAATACCAGCAAACAAAATCTTCCTTTTCCGGCAATAAAGGTAGTCTCAGAGTGGCAATCGAGGGGGGAATTGCAAATTCAATAAAAAGATGATCCCAACGATTCTGATTTTCCTGAACTAGGAATAATTTGATTAAACATCTGCTATTCTAGTTTGTCATATGTAAAATTCGATTTCCAGACAAATTAATTGATAATATCCATGATTTACCACAAGACCAAGTAACGCAATACAATTCAAGTATGGAATTGCAGTAAAAGACCAGACTCTTGTATTGATTTAGGTATCCAGGCCCCAAAATTTGAACAACAAAATCCTCCAAGCCGACTTACAAACAGAGTAATTCGTTAGCAAAATGATCAAACGCTAAAGGAAGCGGAGTCATCTATTTGATTAACAATGAATTTGTGTAAAAAGTGGAGTAAAATCTATAACCTAATCAAACAATGATCATGTGAAAGAATTTGTTATGCCTTAGTTAGCGTTACTTTGAACCCCATTGTTCTTCGAATTGTATAAAGAGCGAAACCTTGATTTCCCCAATATTCTTCGGTTTAAGCACAGCGGGACGAACCCTAGGTTTTCTAGGAGCTGGAGGACAAGTCAACAAATCAGGAATTCTATATTCCTTCGCCGTAGGAGTTTTGCAATCCAAAATAGACATAAGCGCTAAATTCTTGTTCTCGTAGATCTGCCGAAATTCATCAATTGTCATATCCGCGAGCTTCATCGATGGCTGAGTAGCAGGTTTGTCATCATGTCTCGGAAGAATCATCTTCAAAAAAGAAAAGAAAAGCTGTATATGCTCTGAATTAGAATTGAGATGAAAATCGGTGCCGAAATTGAAGAAAAGAAGATCGTAGTACTGACCTGAGGACTGGAAGGAGAGTAAGGAGGAGCGTTGCGGAGGACTTTTGTTGACTTCGTTGATGAATTGACTGCTCCGTGTTGTATATATATATATAAACTCACGCGGAATTAAAGCTGTCCTGTACCGTTCAAAATTTGCTCGCCACCTTATTGGACGAAGCCGTTTGTTTAATTTTTGTGTACTAAATATGGAATATGACTATATGGGAGTAAAACATGAAACGGAATCAGTTTAATTTATATGGGAAAGTAAAACATGAGAATAGGCCTTGAGTTCAATTTATTGAGTACAGGTGACATATGTGTAGAATTTTACAGTAAAGTTAAAGTCATGTTTAGTTTAAGAAAAATTGAAATGTTTCCTATAAATATTTTCTAAGAACAGTGAAAAATTGATTTCTGTGTTTAATTATAAAAATTACATTATTTTGGGAAAGGAAAAAAGTTTTTTCTATCAGTGTTTTCTAAATATAAAACACAGAAAATCTAAGTCTATAATTTCAACCAGAGTTCGACACCCTACAACCACCATTTAACCTTTTTTTCCAAGGCTTTATGTATCAACCTTTTAATTTACTTTTACACTTTTTCTCTTTGTCTTTTTCCTTGTACTTGTATTATTCGTTAACTCGTCAATATTGCATTGAAATATTTCATATTATTTACTCTACTGTAATTAGTGATGATTAGGGAGTGCGACCAAATCTTAATGTTAGAAAAATATGATGAATAATTCGAAATAAAGAGAGGGAAAAAAAATAATAAAAGAAATATTGGTAACTTGAATTACATAATATATGAAAATCGTAGAATTGAAAATATTATAATAAATACTAAATATAAATAATAAACTACCGAAATAAATCTTTTACTTGAAAAAGAGGATTCTGTTGAGGCCCGAATCGGTTTCCTTAAGATAGATTTTGCCCCATATGATAAACTATCTCTCAAGATACAACAACAGACGTTAGGCGAACACAACCAAGTGTAATATACTATCACCAGAGGATGGATTACTGATAAACAAAAGAAAAATAAATTTACTCTGCCTTTTTCTCTTGTATTTTCGTATCTTCTATATCCACAAACCAATTAGAATTCAATTTATAGGCAAATTTAGAAGACAACGAACTAACAACTATAAATGCATTCCTAATCAATTTCAAGTTCATTGAAAAAATGAACATAAGACAAAAATTATATTAATTGGTTGATCCAATATCTTATCAACCAAAAAAAAATTTCTTTTAATTTATCAACAATTCCCCACATAAAAGAACACGAAGACTTAATTTGGTGATAGCATAATACAATCAATATTTGCATAAGATAGGTGGACTACAACCCTTGAACCTTCCCTTGTGAAAATATATTTACTTTACTGTCTGCCTAATAGACACGATGTCCTTGAACTGTTCTGACGTTTAGGTAAATGATGATATACCTCACACAAATATTAATTCTAACTCGGTTTTGGTTCTCATTGTTATGTTCATGAACATCTCCTGGTTATGCAAGAGTTTAAGATTACTAAACCCTATTAGTTTCTTTTGAAGCGACCCCACTTTTCTCTCACATAGGTGATCTCTTTTACTCAAACATTGATGCACAAAGAATCATTAAAAGCACTTTCATTGCTTACCCTTAACCCGTTTTGTCACTGTTTACATCATAGAAATGGACACTAGGTTACCCCCACAGTGACCTCACAAAGTCTATGCAATTAGGCTGTCCCATTGAACCAAGATCTTGGGATCTTCAATCAACATGGTTGGGTTTTCCTTCACATAGTGCCTTAAATATTCATGGGCTTTAGTCCCATTCCTTTAGATTTTTTTTCAACTTGATCTCTATTTAACCCTTTGGTTAGCGGATCCGCTAAGTTAAAAGATGAAGCCCCTGTACTTGACTTACAACAGATTTAGAATCAATCATTTTAAAATCCAGGAATTGACCAACTAAGTATTTCTTAGCACCAGCATCATCAGTTCGATATTTTCTATTGAGGGATTCCCATAGTTCCTTAGTAGTACGCTTCACACTATATACTTCGTATAGTTCAGGAATTAAACCATTAAGAATATGGTTTCTACAGAGGAAATCAGAATAATTTCAAACATCAACAACGGATTTAACAGAAGGATCAACCACTCCTTCAGGTACAACAGGAGGATCTACCTTCATAAATCTATCATAATGTTTGGCTAGTTAAGTAGAAATACATTTTCTGTTGTCAGACCTTAAAATTCACACCATTGAATTTTTCTGGTCTTTCTGGTATTGTAACAAGCCCATAATTAAAAAGTCCATTTAGTCTATAACCATTAGGACCGAATTGTCCATTTTAGTTAGCTTGACTATAAAAGTTTCCGGTTTCATTTCCTCGAGGAGGACCGAAACTTGTAGATCCAGAAGCAGTTGGCCTAGAACCAACAAAACCAAAAGCAATTGGTCCACCAACAAGTACAGATGCAACCGATGTTGTAATAATAGGCACTGAACCAATTGGACCATATTGTCCATTTTGGTTTTGCTCATTCTGAGTTTGACCAATTTCATCATTCTGTGAGATTTGATTAGCCATGATAATTTCTGAAATTTTTCAAACAAACAAAGTTAGAACAATTTCAGAATAACAATAACAATTAGTCTAACAAATAAGAAAAATAAATTGTACGTACACCAAATAAACTTATTATTATTGTTATATTATTAGTATTTATTTATTTATATATGTTAACTGTTCATTTAATATTAGTTTAGGTTAAGTCCAATTAAAAGACTTTCCAAAATTAAGTTCAATACTTTTGCGCGAAATTAAGGTATTCCAATGTTACGGTAATCTAAGTCACAGTACTTCAAGTCACGGCATCCTGTTCGTATCTTTTAAGTATATAAACTAAAAAAAATCTATCTTAAGATTGTTAGAAAAATATGATGAATAATTCGAAATAAAGAGAGGAAAAAAAATAAAGGAAATATTAGTAACTTGAATTACATAATATATGAAAATCGTTGAATTGAAAATATTATAATAAATACCAAATATAAATAATGAACTACCGAAATAAATCTTTTACTTGAAAAAGAGGATTCTGTTGAGACCTGAATCGGTTTCCTTAAGATAGATTTTACCTCGTATGGTAAACTATCTCGTAGGATACAACAATAGACATTAGTCGAACAAAACCGAGTGTAATATACTATCACCAGAGGATGAATTACTGATAAACAAAAGAAAAATAGATTTGAAAAACTCTGTCTTTTTCTCTTGTATTTTCATATCTTCTATATCCACAAAACAATTAGAATTCAATTTATAGGCAAATTTAGGAGACAATGAACTAACAACTATAAATGCATTCTTAATCAATGTCAAGTTCATTGAAAAAATGAACATAAAGACAAAAATTATATTAATTGGTTGATCCAATATCTTATCAACCAAAAAAAAAATTTCTTTTAATTTATCAGCACTTAATACTTCGTTCTACCTCGTTAGAAATTTAATGAACATATCAAAATTCGGTCAACTTTTTTTATGTTGAGGAATACTTGAATATATCTAAAATCGTGACGAGCACGTTCAAATTTAAACTTATTTAGCAGTTTCATTAAATTTTTCAATCGGATAAAATTTGATAATCAAAAACATAAAATTAATATCTGTTGTGAATATTATGAACCATCTTATGTGTTTTGTCAATGAATCCTTGCAGTTCTTTCACCAAGAAAAATGTATATATCTATCAAAAAACAATTGTATTTTCAGTTATTTTCGTTTAACGGTAAGTTATTATCCGTCAACGGAAATTGCAACGTTTGAAATAAGAGTCGCGATCGTGGTTTAGCATCCAGACTTTCTGTTTCTTGGTGAAGACAAGTCACAAACGCGACATGGGCAGTGTTCAAAATATGATTTTTCGGAGTACAACATTCATCCAAAAATGAATTTACATTAACTTATTAGGTTTTTTTGAATTTATATGGTAGCTCGACTCAATCAAAGCACTGTATCGTAATAGAAACCGAATAAGTATGCACCTCGCACTCTTTCAACATAATCGATTTAATATTACGATCACATTGATTTACTATAGTTAATCTAATTACATTAAAATACTAACATTTTAGGCGAGCTCCAATTAGGTTTGAATTCCTTAAAAAAAATTAAGTAATCAAACATGAACAAGTTAAAATTTTACTAGACTCATTCTACGATCCTAGTGACCCTACTAACATTTATTTATAAAAAAATATCTATTTATTTATAATATACTATTTAACAATGTGATTAGGCTTAAAATTGTATTTATTTTAAGATTACATTGATATGATCTTTCTAGGGGTGAGCAAAACTCGATTCGGTTCAAAAATCGAACCGAACCGAATCGAACCAAAAACCGAACGGGGGGAATTTTAGAACCGAAAACCAAACCGAATTATTTCGGTTCGGTTCGGTCCTAACCGAAATAATTCAGTTCGGTTTTCGGTTCGGTTCGGTTTTAAACCAAAATTATATTTTTTTATTTTAAATTAATTTTTTTTCCATAAAATAACTAAAAATCAATATAAATAATTTTTAACACATGTAATTTATTGTTGATTTGAAAAAGAAACCTTAATTTT